>JBBIGA010143989.1:0-19688 GCA_037576975.1 Alestes dentex | reverse complement strand
CCGTAGGAGGGTGGGAGAGAGTCGAGCGCGGGCTCGTTTGAATCCTAACAACCTACGCTATTGATTTCTGCCGTGTATTCGTCCTTTTAATAACCAATCATACCGAAATAAACGATTTAATACTTCCGTTCCGCCGGTGGAACGGCCACCTAGCGGTCGAAGGGGGTGAGAGCGAACATTGAATGTGCTTTATTACCGTTTTCCAGCCTCTCTTTTTTCCTTTTAGAATGAAAACAGGCCATTTTGGTTACTGTGCCATTAGGAGTGATTTAAAGTACTATGGAAAAGCCATCTCTAATTTCTTCATAATCTTGTATTCTTAATGTAGTCTTGAGGAACAGTTCTCCAGGCTTCCTGAAGGACTTTTAAAGGTTCTCATTTTCAGTCCAGTCCCTGAACCTGACTAGTTACAGAATGTTTTTATTTGTTAAGACACACAATGACCCATGTATGAATCATTCAAGCAGAACAAAGCACATTTAACTTAAGGCCTGTAACAGTGAAGAAGCAGGTGCAGATGGCTGCAGATGATCAGGTGGTGCAGTATACTGGTGGTGCTGAATGGTGAGTGGTTGGAACACCTTTATTTAGACACCTTGTATCTTTAGGCACTTTGCAGCCTGTCACAGTTTGTTCCCATTTCTTTCATTTAATCTACTCAACAAAAAGATAAGACAGTTTGACAGGCAGAAAATAGTATTTCTGCACCAACAAGGTGATTCAAAGTAAGACTTTGTATCAACCAAAATAAACCCCACAGCCTTTTAACTTTAGCGTGGCCAAACAGCTGTAGGCTGAATGGGGAGATATATGCAAATTGGCTTTTGAGACATCACAAAAACAATTTACAATTGCAGCATAGGTAAATTATATGGACTGGATGGGCTGGAGAGTGAACAATACACTGTAAAACATTGACAATGTTGACTTTCATTTTAGTACTGAGTAAAGTGCAGTTTCCAAGATATGCGCCCTCTAAACCTGATCCTGTGTGTGTAATTTGGGTGGTTTATAGTTTGTGTTCCATTTTTTAAGGCTCTAAAAGGGAGATTCCTCTGTCTGGGTTAAGAAAGAGGCCCTTCACACACCTGGTCTGGGCATACTGAACTTTGAGTCTGTATTGTTGTATTTTTCTAAATAAAACTACTTTATTCCGTCCAATCCTCTGCTGGGATTAAAGTCTGACGATAAATCATGGTACGTGGGGTGTCTGTTAAGGGGTGTGTGTGTGCGCGCACTGTGTTTGTACAACAAGAGCGTGTGATGATACTGAAATAAACTGTAGTGATTAGATGCATGTGTGTGTGTGAGAACAAGTCTGAGTAAAACCATTTGCTGCGATCAGGTTTCTCCAGGAGAAAGATCAGGCACCTGAGAGGCCTTCTGTTAATTCATAACCAGGGCAAAAAAACAGGGCGGTAAAGACACGCCAGAAGAAAGGAAATCTGCTCTCGCTCCTCGGGCCCAACAAAAACCTGCTCTGCACTTCACAACCCCAGCGCATCCAAGGCCAGGGATTACACTGAATCTAATATTACAGAGGAGATCAGGGGAAGGACAAGACCAAAACAAAATGTTCTTCTCTCTCTCTCTCTCTCTCTCTCTCGCTCTCTCGCTCTCTCTCTCTCGCTCTCTCGCTCTCTCTCTCTCTCTCAGAAGATAATTATATATTTTCAATTAATTAAAATTTCAAAGATGAGCAAGTAGTAAACAGAACACCTTTTATATGTTTAAACCCCCTTCTGGCCAAAAGCAAATCAAGAGCAAGAAAGAGAAAGACAGACAGAAAGAAAGAAAGTGAGAGAGAAAGAGTGATTGATTGAGAAAAAATGAACTCTTCCAAAAAATGAACTTCAATCTGACTTGAGTTCAGTCTTCGAGTCAGCTTTAAGATCAGGCGATGTCTGAAGGTAACATTTTCTTTCCCGTAACAAACATTTCTCCTTTTGTTACGAGAAACCAGGAGAAACCAAAACTAAAAAACAGTCGCCGAGGGTTCACCCTAAGGCGTTTGGGACAGTGGGTTCAGCATATAGGAGGGAAATCCCACATCTGTGCTACCACTCAGATAAAACAAAACCAGACTGACGTATAAAACGAAACCAGGCCAACTAGGTGTCAAATGCATCATCAATACTCAACCCCTGATCATCCGATTAAAAAGTGTGTACAAGCACTCTAGGGCGAGGTGTAAGACATGTGTCGGTTGGAACATTGCCGATTTATTTATGGCAATAAATTATTAAGTGTCTCTAAAATTCACTTCTAATAAGAATGATACTTATAATCATTAAAACTAAAGAACAAAAGCAAACAATAACAAAAAGTTGACAATTATGTCCTTTATCCTATTAAGCTGCATGGGACGAGCTGGACAAGTTTGAAATGAGCGTCCAGCAAATGAGACAGAACTGTTTGCCTGCATTAAAACGTGCTGAGAGGGTTTGGACACAGAGAGTTCAAACTTCAAAAAATTGCTGGAATTGATGCAGTGAATCTGTGCTGCTATGAAAGGTGTGGTTGTTTTGATGAAACTTTTGCATTCATCACATATTTTTTCCCCACAATATTCCATCAACTCACATAACACGCATGTTTGCCAGCTCTCAACTGTGTTGTTTTCATCCCAGACAGAAACATTACATTGACAGACAACCTCATGAATGACAGACTATGAGGTGGCGGTTCTTCAGGAAGTTCTTTGCCATAAAGGAACCATTTAACTAGGACTTTTGTCTCCCTCTGTGGTATGTTTGTGTGTGTGTGGCCAGGTAAACACACCTGCTCTACATTCAGAATCTGCTTCCTGAGTAGACAAAAGCCAGATTGAGTCTCGTGCCAGAACACACACTGTGCACACTCATTCAGCAAGCCAAAATACATACTAATCCTTTCTCACTTTTTTGTTCTGTTGTGCTTCTTTCCCCTCAGCCTTTTCTATTTTACGCTGAAGAAAGGCGCTGTTTTCACATAAGAATAATACATTTGTCTTTTTTAGTTATGGTGAAGTAATATACACTCATTGGCAATTTATTAGGTACGCCTAGCTCGTAGCTACACTACTGCCCGTTTTATCGGCTCTACTGACCATGCAGGTGCACTTTGAAGAGCACGATTTAGACCCCTTCATGCCTGGGACACCCATAGGACCGCCACTCAAGTATTATTTAAATTCCCAGCACTGCAGCAACACTGACATAGTACTCTGTGTGTGTGTGTGTGTGTGTGTGTGTGTGTCGCACAGAGTGAGGCCGGCCAACCAGAAATCAACAGTATTATTTGAGCAAAAACTGACCAAATGACTACAAAATGACTTTTGAATTGGAATTGCATCTCTGACCCCATATTTAAGGTAGACCATTAGGATCTAACTAATTGGACACAAAAGTATACAGTGCTTAAAACTCAATGTACGGTTCACTTGTGCCAGTGCAACACAGGCTACCATGCTGCTGTCCTGTCAGTGTCTTTGCAGTGGTAAGTATGATTAGTGGTGATAAATATGGTAAAGCAGGGCTAATAAATTAGGCAGAGAAGCAGTAAGACTACAAAGTGTATCTATATGGTGAGCAGACCACTAGCAAGTGTAGCTACAAGGTACACTACAGGCCAGAAGTTTGGGCCCACCCTTGGATTATTTTTTAAGTAAACAATATGCTCTTCTTTCAAAATTTTTATACAAGAAAACTAAACAAATACTTAAATACCTAAAACAAATGTAATTGACAGGTTTTGAAGTGTAACAATATACACTGTAAGTGAAGTTTAATGGATGTGAAAGCTTATGTATGAGTTTAATCAAAATAACCACCACTTGCCTTGATTACAGCAGCACAGATTCACTGCATCCTTTATAACAGTTTTAGAAATAACTTGTGTCCAAATCCTCTCAGCACCTTTTCAAGCAATAAACAGTTCTTTCTTATTTGCTGGACACCCATTTCATCTCTGTAGCTCATTGGGTGAAACTGGGGAGGGAGACTGGGGAGGCTAAGACATCATTCTCAAAACTTTTTACTTTTCTTTGTACTGGATATAATTTTGGCAAATTTTTGATGAATGTTTGGGATCATTATCCTGTTAAAAGATTCAGTTTTGTCCAATAATACGTAAACCAGAAGGAATTGTGTTGAAGAGCTGAATGATTCTTTTCTTTTTTCATGATCCAACACAAAGTCAGGGCACTAAAGACAGACCTGATTGGTCTCTTCAAAACTAATATTTTGAGCCTTTGACAATAATTATGGAAAAATTGGGCTTTAAAATCACTGGTTAATGTGTTACTTCAGACTATGAAATACTGAAAATCCGTCAGTTATATTTATTTTAAATATTTCGAATATTTATTTTAAATGCTTTCTTGTAATAAAATTTTATTGAAGTCAAAGGTGGGCCCAAACTTCTGGCCTGTGATATATGTATACCTAATAAAGATGCTAGTGTATTTTATTAATGTGGAAATGACGTGCATGTTTGAATCAAGTACATTCTCACTTTTTCAGTCTCTTTCTCTCTCCCACCCAGCACACACACACAGGCCCATGTGAGCATGTGTGAGCTACTTCCAGGACATTCCTGCCTAAGCTGGCCTAGAACAGAACGCCAAAGTGGAAAATAGCATTAAAGTCTCCCGCCATTCCATTCCATTCAAGGCCCAAACTCAATTACATAATTCCATAAACAGGAGTCGGAGCTGTGGCGCTCCAGCCAAATACATTCCCTCCATTCTTTTCCATGGGGAAAAATCTTCCTGAGTTTGCCAAGGAGCTGGCACTCTGCCCTGACATTTCTCAGGGGATGCGCTTAACTCACTCCCTTGCTCTGAAATTTGGACACGGTGTACTATACTAACTCAGATCAGTGTTTTAGCCACCACAATGCTGGTTAAGCCTCATAGGAATGCACCTCGGCCAACACTGTGGTGGCTGAGACGCTGTGGTGATCCATGTTAATGTAGTACACTGTGTAGCTGGGTGTTTACCCTTGTGCAACTGGACAGGACTACATTCCGCACAGCCTTGGCATTCCTCAGTTTGTATGAGGGTAGGTGTGGGCCATATTTGTAAAAACATTAAACCGTATGTTCGTTCAAGGCCGTGGCAGTAAAAATACTATTTATCTGGATTCTGAAGTCTTTACTGTACTGAGTGTCCCATTTTATATGTTTAAACTGCCAAAAGCACACCATTATTTGTTTCATAACCTTAAGGCTTCTTAATTGGTATGAATTAATTAGTAACAACTATGGATTATTTGGTATCTTCAACAAATGACTCAATAACTACTACAAATGGTTCAGGACCTACTATGAATAATTCAGCAACCACTATGAATAGTTCTGATATGACTATTAATGATTCAGAAAGCACTACGAATGGGTCAGAACCTACTGTAAATGATTCAGGACTTACTGCAAATGATTCAGCAACTACTACAAATGGTACAGTAACTAAGAGTGAACCATTAACCAAAACCTCAAAACAAAAAGTGGCCTTTATAAGACCTTAATTGATCTTATACAACAGCACAACTGTGCTATTACCAGTATAGAAACATACTGCCCGCATCCAGACGCTCAGTTATGACACAGTCATGGCCAAAATTATTGGCATGCAAAAGAAAGGTTGAGTCAACTTTTCTCCATTATATCTAGCTTCAGGTGTGATTGCTATATTGCCAGCACCTGATTTACCCACAATTTTGAAAAGGTGCCAATAATTTTGTCCTGCCCATTTTTGGGGTTTTGTGTGAAATTATGACAAATTTGGCTTTTTTCTCTCCTTTTTTGTGTTGACCCAATGTACATAAAGGAAATAAACATGTCTATACCAAAACATTTGTAATTGCAATAGTCTTCTGGGAGAAATGGTGCATTTTCTGGAAAAATTCCAAGGTTGCTGATAATTTTGGCCATGACCATAAGTAGTGGCAAACAAGAGATGTTCAGAAGTAAACAAGGGGGCATGTTAGCCATACAACTGGGTTAATTAAAATAGGAATTCTGAATATTACATTTGAAGATTAATAAGCAGAAGTTAAATTAGGCCAGGACTGTGTGTCCCAGCCCTGGTTTGGATGTCATCAGAGGACGTTCAGCATCGCACCTCCTTAACAATATACAGTAGACCCCGAAATTTGTGGGGGTTACGTTCCAAGAGCACCTGCGAATTGTGGAAAAACCGCACATTTGTGATATGGTAAAAAAAAAATGTCTACAAATGCCTAATTTTATAGTCTAAACCCTAAATATGCCCCAAATATGCTCCCAAAACACTTTAATAAGACTTTAAACTCAGCTTAATTCATTACCCTTTAAAGAAAAAAAATTAAACGTAAACTCGATATAGCTACACGCCCGAAACTGTTATAATGCGGGAATGCTGGACTGCATCTGCCAGGGATGTGTCACGAGCCAGCAGCCAATCAGCAGCAAGGATAAATGAATAACGCTCTCGGATTGGCTACTTTCAAACCTCCCGCCTCTGAGTACAGGGGTATTTCACCAACCCAAGATGCGCTTTTGTGTACCATTGCTTTGCATTCTCTCAACAGCACTAAAAAAATGTATACAGTTATATTGTATATGGAATTTTAGCTGAATTTACTTTCATATTTATGTTATAAAATTGGTAAATTATATTTTTCTTAAAAATTAAGCAATTTGCATGAAAAATTATACATTGCTATGAAAAAAGCAAAAAAAAAAAACCCAAAAAAACGTGGAGGATATTTGCGGTTCCCGCAGGGGTGTCCACGAAAAATCATTAGTTTGGATCTAAGAAAAAGGCCACAAAAGCTGAACCGTGACTTTGCGGGGGTACACTGTAAATATAATTACACTTTTCTCACCCTTAGTCATTCAAACAGAGACTAAATGTGTTTTCTTTGCAGTGGCTCCCAGATGGCCCTAAATGATATAAAACAAATATACCCCAGAAACTAAATTTTTGGAGAGCAAGCAAGCAAAACGGTAAAAGTATGAGTGAGGAGAACACCCTCCTTAATGATAAAATGTTCACACTCCCAGTCATACAAAGATCTCACCCTCACACCCACCCCTGACAAAATAACTTACATAAATAATGAAAAATTAAATGAATCAAATTCTCTCCACACACACATACACACAGCAGCCCTGAAACCGCCTGCACAACAAATCTCAATTTAAAGCCCTGGAAATAACTACATTTGTCTATATGTTCACAAAGGTTTATAAGTGGGTGTATGTGTGTTTGTGCATGTGTGTGTGCGTAGCTTCTTGAGTGATTTTTTTTGTCTCACCACACTGAGTTGACTCCAGGAGGTTCGGATGAGTCTGCTCTGGACCACAATGTTTTCATCCGGTTTGGCTTCTCTGGACTCAGCGTCTTCATCAGAGTCATTGTGTAGCGCCTTTTCCTGGTAGTTCTGATACAGAACCTCATCCTCTGTAACACCACAACACACACACGCACACACACACCCACACAAACACAAAGATCAACACAGATATTTGCAATCACCTGCGGTGCTAAAGTCATAAGCACCCTAAAAAAATAAATAAATAAAAACACATAGAAGCTAAATATTTGGGCCTGAAACAATTGGCCTGTCAGCTTATGATGTGACCAAAAAACGGCATAAACAAACATGCCTTATTGACACATAGACAATGAGACAGGAAAGTGTGATCTGGATAAGCAACACTGGCATGATGACACGACATCCATTTTAAAGGGTCCAAGCAATTTATTACGCTCAGTTAACATTAATAAGCCTAATCTAGATATAATAAGTAGCTCCTTGAAGCAGACCATGCCTGTCCATTATTTCTATCCATTAGTGAAACTACTGCCAATATAAACACATCGCAAAGGAGTCAGTCAAGGGCTTTTTGTCCAAATCACCTCCGTACAGATTATTTTTGTTTGTTTAATTAGACTTTATTTGATTTTATTTTAACTTTACATTTTAAATTGCTCTTGTTGATGTGTCTCCATGTGCCTGTGCATAAGCAATTTCCTCCTGATTCTAATTCTGATTCTAATATGATAGCTTAGAATGTACTCAAATGTACACTGGAAGGCTAAGAAGTAAAGGTGAGCTTATAAACTTCATGCCCAAATTATCACTCTCTTGGCTGAAGAGGTGGTGAGAAGTTAACTCAATAATCAAGATTCCTGATGCATTATGACTGCATTATCTATATAAAATAAAATCTTTAAAAAATTCAGGCATCAAGCCAGGGGGTTTGCTGCTTTTATCTATGTAACATACATAACCAGTCAAAGGTTTTTGCACACCACTTATCTATTTATTTCTTAAACTGCAGATTTTTTTTTGTTCTTGTTAACCATTGAAAAATTGTTGACTGAACAACTATAAATGAAAATATGTCAAATAAGACGTTTCCTTTATAAGGTGAAAGAATCTGTTACAGTGCATGTCTGACACCCTATTAACTGGTTGTGTGGTGAAGCAGAGTCAAATTCTAGACTGTCCTTCAACTTTAAATGCACTTGTTAACTGTTTCATCCCATTAATTGCTCCAACACTTGTCTAACACTTGTCTGGTGATCCACATTATAATCATATTTATAATTATATTAGATGGCTCTTTGTAGGTAATAAAAATAAGATACTTATAATAAAAGAACTCAAATGGTGCACATACAGTAAAAGTATTTGCTAGCAAAGAATATTGTGAGTATTTTTAGTAAATATTAAGTGAGTAACATGCAAATGCAGAAAATCTGATGCAAATGCAGTGTGTGAAAACTTTTGGTTGGCAGTATACTTCCTTATGCCTCAACAGGCTAGCAGTCCATCCCCACCCTGTTTTTCTTATCATTTCCTTGGAATCTAAACACTTGAAATGTGATCTTTCCATTTTCAGTTTCGGATGACATTTGTATGGCCTTCAGATCTCAACTTGGCAGTTGGGGCAAACCTTCAAGCCAAAGCCATCACGTCAGACGTCTTCCCACAAATGTTTTCCACAAATAAATACCAACATTGGAAAAGTCCCCCTCAGGCTCAGCCAGGTTTGTTACAGCAGGAAAACACCCTTTTAGTAACTTGTGACATGATGATGTGATATAATTATGATAAGCTTTTGTGAGTGTATAATGTTTACCGCCAGTCCTTACACAACACAAACCAAGCCCGTGTTTCATTACAAAGAGGCTCCCCAGTGGTGTAGCCATTTATGAATTAAGTGGCCAATATTCATGTATTTAAGTGTAAACAAGACTTAAGTGTGGAAATGTACAGATCAGAGTATGTACTGTAAAGTGCAGTGTGCTAGTTGCTGTTGATGCAAATGCAAAATAGTAAAATATCATGACACTGTTCTAGAAAGTATGTTTAAAACAAACTTTAGTCATCTAATACTGAAATATTTGTGAGCAATATGGTAAAACTAGATCATGATACTTTTAGAAATGTTGAGAGGTCCCACACACTTTTCTGCAGTACTTCCAGGACTAATTAAACTCTCTTGTAACAAACTGTGCTGCTAGTCAGTGTTATTTATGTACTAACAAGATCTACAGTATGGTCAGAAAAGCATGCTATGATGTACTGTAACACAATTCATGACAGCAACGATAAATAAATCAAATGAGCAGTCCTTACCTTCACTGTCAAATGTCCTCTGGGTCGGCAGACCCTTCTTCCTCTCTCCACCCTGCAGAAAACAACAAAAAGCCTATTAAGGTACTTTTCCTTAGTTTTACACGAACTGTGCTACACCTAAACCGTACTGCGATGGTACTGAAGTTGTCCATTGTGGTCTTTTAATTTTTATACCCCTGTTTCGAGTTTAGCTGTGTAATGAAAACCTAACCCAGCTCACCTTTTTGCGATGTACTGGTCCACCTTCATGTTTCTTACAGTATTAAAGATAAATTTGTTAGCATCTTTGAAAACTCCCACTGAAATTTATCTTCAACCCAAACAGACAGTCGTGCTTGTACTTTGTCAGCTTCCCAATGGTTTGTATCTCCACTCCATCTGCTTTACAAGTCTGTCTGTTGACATGACAACATTTTGATCAATCAGAAAGCCGTGACGCAGTCAGCTCAGGGTGGCCCACTTTTAGCCCTGCCATTGAGCAGCACAGTCACAGCATGGGTCACTTTATTTGTAATGAAAAAACTTTCGTTCACGGTAAGACACGGTTCTTAGTGCCCGTGGAAAACCGCCATTAATCTGATCTGGCCTCATGAACTGGTGTGATTTTTCTATACATGTGCTGACATTCAGTAATGAGGTATACCATGATATTCGACAGAATATTTCTTTAAAACATCATCAGTGGTTTTTAGCCAAAAATGTTGCAGTTTGATCATGCTCTGGTTTCAAAAGGCCCCACTACGCTTTCACGACATGAGCCCATGTTGTATTATTTGACATTTTAGTGTGTTATCAGTCTGGGCACCTTCACAACTCACCAAAGGTTCATTTACCCAGCCTGGGGAGAAAAAAAAGGAGCCCAGAAATAAATGTGTCTTTAAACAATTTTTTTTTTTTTACCAACACATTATTTCTATTAATAATGACATTCAATGAACCCTTTGTTAATGTATCCTACAAATATAGTGTTTTCTTCTTAACACAATAATATGGTAATATAATCTGAGACTTTAGGAGATATTCATCTGTCCAGAAGATGATACATTTAAGGTGGGAGTTATCCCAAAAATATCCCCATAATGCTAACTGATCCCTAGTAGTTTCCTTTATCATTAGCACTATTTGCATTAGAGTTAAACATTTTCATTGACAGACAGTCTGTGGTTCCAGTGTGTAACTGAACCTGAGAACAACAAAGCAAACAAACCTCTTACGCTTTTAATGGGCGAATAAAATAATTTCTTGTAAGTGTGATATCGAACAGCAGCTCTTCATTTTTCTCTTTATAGCTCAAATAGCTGCTCTTGTTCACACCAGCCTGTTAAATTCTGAGCAAAGGACATTAGTTGACAAGGCCTGTTTCCACTTGTTCGCAACCTCTGACCTTAAAGACCCCCCAAAGGCTGACTTTCTGCCTTGCATGGAAGAGTCTAAAGGATTTAAGTGGAAGATGGTGACCCTGGAGGGGTCATAGATCCCATTTAGCCTGTCCTTGAGAACTAACTCTGTTCAGGACTCTTCAATATTACACAAGAACCAACGAAGGATTTTAAGAGATAAACACAGTCACCTCCCAATTACCTCTGTACACACATAATGACATCTCAAGACACCCCTCATTTCTTTATATCTTGCTTTCAATCACCTGGTATTGTTGGTGTAAAAATACTATTTGATGCCTGTCAATCTGTCTCATCTTTGGCACATTGAGAATATTAAATGAAAGAAATGGGGACAAATGTTTTACTGCGACAGGCTACAAATGGTCTAAAGACACAAGGAGCCTAGATAAATCTGTCCTAACCACTCAGCATTCAGCACCACCAGTATACTGATCACCACCTGATCATCTGGAATCATCTGCACTTGTTTCTTCACTGGTGCAGGACTTAAGTTAGATGTGTGTTGTTATGCCTGTTATGCCTGATTTGCTTAATAAACAAAAAAAAGTCCTCTGAAACTGGTCAGGTTCAGGGACTGGACTGAAAATTAAAGCCTTTGAAAGTCCTTCAGGAAGCCTGGAGAACTATGCAAGACTACATTTTTAGAAGCAAAATATGAAGAAATTAGATATTTTGCACAGTGCTGTAAGGTCAGCTTGAATTAAACCAAATACATCTCAGTAAAGTATACATTAGTTAGTTCTAAAGCTGCTTATGAAATACTACCAAATGAATTACTTTGGGTTACTTCAGTCAGTGGGTTTTTAAATGGATGCTGACAGCCTCTGTTTCCTGCTGTTTTTGCAAAAACAACTGTTCAGAGGACGTGCCTAAAGCCTGAAAGGCACATTCATTAAGCTTACTTGTAAACCGCATAGTACAGAATTGCTGCTGGCAACATGACTTCTTGTGGGAATGTAACAGGAAATAAGCTCCATTATAAGAACGAGGTGTTTCATCAGCTTGTGGACTGGCATGAACTACACTAATTGTGACCAGTAATTTAATTAATTTATTTACTTAAATGTAAAGTTATCTATCCATCCATCCATTTATATCAACCTCCCTTACTGACCGCATACTGTGTTTAGCACTATGCATTTTCAGAGTATTTTGGAGATTTCTGATTTTTATTATTTTCTCTGGGATCAATTAAGTTTTTTTATTCTGATTGTGATTACTGAGTAATATTTGTTTGATCTGACCGTAGGCATCTCTGTGATGGGAACCCATCCGGGGTGTTTCCCTGCACCACCCTGGTTAAGGATAATGGATGGATGAATGGGTGTTGGTGTCTTAACACTTATCATACGCTTTCATTACTTGCCCCATGGCTCCACTATAAAACCAAAGAAATGTCTTGAATGATGCACCATACTTTCAATAACTGTAACTGTACCACTTTACTGAGAACCGGGGCTTCATGTTATCCACCCCTTGAAAAACGAGGGTGTGCTCACTTTTCTCTTCATTTGCCGTGGGCTGGCCTGCCCCTCCTTCACCTCTGCTACTCCTTTGAGGACAGGTTGAGACAGCCAGTGGTGCTTCAGATCCATGGAGGAGGAGTCTAGGTCCATGCCACTATACACAGCCCGGCGGTATGATGTGGTCCGGAACAGCCCTGAACCTTCCTCCACGTCCTCTTCATCGTCCTTGCTGGTTGAGAAGAAGGTGCCGCTCTCTACCATGCTGCGGGCACGGAGAGCACGTTTGGAGGGGTCTAGCAGCCCCCTCTCGGGACCAGCCTGATTCAACTTGCTTGGACGTGTTTCTGAGACCAAGCTCCGTGGAATGATCTGCTGGGTGCCCATTTTTAGTGCCACAGGGCTGTGCGTGCTGAGGACCACACTGGGTATGGGTGGCTTGCCTTCAGAGCCCTAGGTGACAAAAATGACAACACTTTCTTACCTTTATCCAAAATATACATTTGATGAATCTGATGTAGTTAACGACTTAAAATTTACCTTTAAAAATATACGTAATTACAGATAACAACCAATATTAAAAGACATATAAACATTTTCTGCCAAGACAACACTGTATCTCTCAAAGTCAGTTGATGCACCATAAAGTGTGCTTTTTTAAAAATTATAATAATCCATTAAATCACAATATAAAGGGCAGCTGGTGTTTTAAAATGTGTGAAAAGTAAAAAAATATATAGGCATCATTATTTACACTATCCCATAACGTTTTTGCCCTTATCGCCCTGCCCTACCTGGGAGGAGCCTGAGGACTGGCGCAGGAGCACCACGCCACTCTCAGAGGGTGAATCGGTGCGGGGCGTAGCAGGTTCAGATGGAGTGCTGGGGGTGGAGGAGGAGGGTGAGAAAAGGGACGGGATACTGGATGTGGAGCTGTGGGCTGAGGACGTCTGAAGGGCAACTGGAGAGCCACGGCTTTCTCTGAGCTGGTTTAGAGGGGACAGTTGGCAGGTACCATTCTGTGATGGAGGGTCAGATTCGCAGGGGCTCCCTGGAGAGTCCCTGAACACAATCTGGTCTCTCTGAGTGGTGAGGGTGACCTGGCCGGAGAGGCGCTTCAGTGGGGCATGAACACTTCCTGTTTTTGAACAGTTGGTGGTGGTGCTCTGTGTTTTAGTAGGCTGAGTGTCCACTGACCCCTTGCTATCCTCTGAACCGAACCTAACCAAAGAAAATCGCCCATCCGTCAAACGTCCAATGCTGATGCTCCGGACTACACGAGTCTTGCGTGGGACAGGTTTGTTAAGGACATGTTTCAACACCATAGTGCCTCCTGTTGGAGTGGAGAGCTTCTCAGCAGGCGTTGGAGGAAAATCTGTCATGAGGAGCGTGTCGATCTGGTAGCTCAGGGGCCTGGCTTTGGTGTGGTTGTTTGAGCGCTTTTTCCACAGGGGGGCGATGCTGCCATTGGAGAGATCTACCTCATTGCCCAGGTCCATGGTAGAGGAGGGCTTGACCGCCTGGTGGGTGATGATGATGTCACAGCACAAGCTGACCTGGTACATCACAAAGCAAGACATCTTAGACAGATACTTGCATTCAGAGTGAGAACAGGTCAACATCTTATCCACATGTTGGAGAAACTGGACCTAAACAGTCTTGAATTATCTGCCGAAACGAGCAATATCACAACAGCACTAAAAAGGTGTAAAATGGCCATTTTTTGTCACGTATGAACACACCACAGCCCAGCACACAGTGAGAACAATGTGAAATCTTTCTCTGCATTTACCCCATTCACCAAGTGAAGCAGTGTGCAGCCAGCACATGCGCCCGGGGAGCAGTTTGTGGGGACGGTACCTTGCTCAAGGGTACCTCAGTGGTGCCACTGGCAGTCCTGGGATTCGAACCCACAACCTACCGATTGCAGGTGCAACCACCAGGCCACGAGCTGACCCCAGAGCTGCAAAAGATCACTATTGCAATTGTACTGCTACATATTGCGATGCCTTTCAAGACATTAAAGGACCCAGATATTCACTTTTCTGGAATTAAAAAGGCCTTAAGTTTACTCCACTAACATTTACTCCACTAATCTGTACAGTCCATTTATCCAATTTTTGTAAAATGAGAAAAATGGTTTTGTAAAGTGAGAAAAATTTTGTAAAATGGTCACAACATCAATACATTTAAACATATCTCAGCCATAGCAATGTAGTCCCACCCATTCATGCAACAATTAATCAACACCTTTAATGGTTATTAAAGATTAAAATAATCAAAAAAGTCACGCTGTCAGAAACATTGTGCCAGGTAAAAGGCTCATTTGCATATTGCAACTTTTTGCGACTTCAGTATTGCAGAGATGGATGTCATGATACAATTAGAAGATGATATATCGTGCAGTCTTACATAATACAAAGCAAGGGACACTGAGCAGGATGAAAACCTTTCACGAAAAACACCTCTTACAGCAGCACCTTACAGTGAGAGTCTGGGGTTTAAAGACTAGAAAGACCTCTTGAAGACACATCAATTATGGCGGCCAATTTGGGATGATAAGTGCTTTCGGACAAGTGCTTTTTTTTATTTTTACGCTAGCTGAATGAAACATGCCTTTGATCAACACTTCAGGTTATCACTGATGCTAGACAGCGCCACAGGAGAATTGTGGCCAGTGGTGGTCAGGGTATGTAGCTGGAAAAGTGCCCAATGACAAGGTGATACATTTGCATAATGCATGTTGGGTACAGTGGTGGGAAAATATAGTCAAAATCATACACTCAATTCAGCATGAGGGGCAAGCATGTATAACATGACAACATACCAGACCAGAATGTCCCTTAAAAGTCGACAAAGGACTGAACACTCTCTCTATTGGACAGGCTGGATTTTGGACAACAACAATCATAAGGAGCCTTTCGCTCATAACACAACTGAACTGGGTGCCCTTAGGGTTAAAAAATGATGCAGTCTTTCTGGAAAAATAACGAAAACTTAACTTTTCTCCCCACATTTACTGCAGCTGCTGAGGTCACCTGAGTGTCAGCTCACTCCTGAACTTCTACACACACACACACACACACACACACACACACACGCGCGCGCGCGCGCGAACCACAGGTCTGCGAGTGAGTGAGACAAGAATAACAGAAGACTAACAGGAGAGTGACAGAAGAGTAACAAGAAAGTAACAGAAGAGAAACAGGAGAGTAACGTGTCGCGAGTACCGTGAACTCCAACAAACACAAAACCCGAAACCTGAGATAAAGTTCAGTCCGTAACAACAAAAAGCACAGAAACTCCCGTAGGCACACCTTTATCTTCACCTGCTGCGCGCGCTGAGCTCGTAACCCGCGCGCTCAGTCTGATTAAACTCCAGACTCCCGAATAAAGTCTCCGTGAGCGCGTCTCTCTCTCGCGCGTGCGCTCCTCTCTGACTGAAGTTCACTGCGCGACTCCCAAAACTCTCCTCGCCCGAGTTCACGAGGCTCGTGACGTCACCGGCCGCCAGCACAGCCTTTCTCGTGCAAGAGCAAACAGCTCTGCGGGAGTTTGTCCACTTAACTTGTGTAATCCGCTCACTTAATTACACAGGTTAATACGAACTTATTTGGAATTTACTGACTTTGAATAAGTAAGTAAATATTTAATTAAGGCAGTGTTAACTTATATGTAGAGAGACCTATAAATATACAGATACAGCAAGTTACAGATATGTGAAAAAATTAGGACGCACTATGAAATCCTGTGTGGTTTTGTAAAGTTCTTGGACATATGGACATTTAATCTCAATACTGATAGATTCAACTAAACAGTAAAACTGAAGAAAAGACTTTCCAAAATCGTATGTAAACTGTAATCGCCACGTGTTCCCACTTAAAAGGGCTCAAATCACACACAGGTGTATCACATTAGGTGAACGTGATTAGAACATCCTTACTCAGCATTTTGAAGGAAGATTGCCCCATTTAAACCTCAGATATTTAGTCTGGTGTGCTCCTGGCTGCTGAAGTGAGAGTGAACATCATGGTGAGATAGGAGACAGAAAGAGCTGTTTGGGGCCTTCAGAAATAAAATTGTAGCAGCTTATGAGTCTGGTAAGGTGTTTAAAAAGATCTAAAAAGAATTTGAAATCAGCCATTCCACTGGCTGGAAAATAGTCTAGTGGAGGACTTTCAAAACAGTACAACCAGGTCTGGTCATCCAAGCAAGTTCAGACTGCAAGATGCTAAAATCCAAAAATCCTAACATGTCATCACTGGACCTACAGCAGGCTCTTACTATTGTTGATGTGAAAGTTCATGCTTCTACAATGCTTCCCTTGCATGGAAGGTGTGAAAGTGACCATTCTGTCATATGTGAACACACCACAGTACACAGTGTGAACAGCACAAAATTCCATTTATATAAGTTACATTTATATAGCACCTTTCACAAACCCAAGGTCACTTTACATAGCAAGCAAAAAAAATAAAAAATAAAATTAAATAAAAAAATTAAATAAAAAAAATAAACACCCATATACAAATCCATATTACATAGTCATGGTGGAAGGGAAATATTCGTTAAAAAGAAAGGTCTTGAGATCACGTTTAAAAGATGAGATGGAGCAGTAGTCACGAAGGGATTGCGGAAGTGAGTTCCAAAGTTTGGGAGCCATGGCACTGAATGACCTACCACCAAAAGTGGAGAGTCTAGTGCGTGGAACAAGAAGAATATTAGTGCCAGAGGATCTGAGAGAGCAAGAGGGAGAGTAGGAAGTCAGGAGTTGAGTAAGGTAGGGAGGAGCAAGGCTGTGCAGACCTTTAAAGGTGAGGAGTAAAACTTTAAATTTGATTCGAGCCTGAATTGGTAGCCAGTGTAGCTGAGAGAGGATGGGGTGATGTGGGCAGAGCATTTAGTGTGTGTCAGAACTCTGGTGGCAGAGTTTTGAATATACTGTAACCTTTGTAAGGATTTGCTAGGGAGGCAGATGAACAAGGAGTTGCAATAGTCAATGTGGGACATAATGAAGGTGTGGATTAGACTAAGAGCATCACTGCAAGTCAAGAATGGGCGTAAGCAAGCGATATTGCGGAGGTGATAAAAAGCAGTTTTTGAGATGGACTTGATATGCGACTCAAAATTAAGTGAAGAGTCAAAGAGCACACCAAGATTTCTGACAACCGGAGCGGGCTTTACCAGTACACCATCAATACTGACCAAAAGATCCCCAGAATGAGATAATGAGGACCCATTCACCAAGTGAAGCAGCAGGCAGCCAGGAACACAGCGCCCAGGGAGCAGTATGTGGGGACGGATCCTTGCTCCTCAGAGGTGCGTAGCGGTCTTGGGAATCGAGCCCACGAGTTCCTGATTCCACTAGGCTACCAGGTGTGCAGGGAAGAAACCTTTCCACTCTAAGAGAAACATGAAGGACAGCCTGAAAAGACCAGGACTTCTGGAATAATGTTCTTTGGACTGCAGAGTCTAAAATGTAATTATTTGGACACCAGAACAGAGGACATGTTTGGCGTAAACCAAATACAGTATTCCTGAAAAAAAAAACTTCATAACAACTGTGAAACATGGAGGTGGAAGTGTCATGGTTTGGAGGTGCTGTGCTGCAGGCAGGACCTGACAAGCTCACCATCATAGAATCCACCATGAAGTCTAAAGTGTATAGGAGGGAGCTTGAGGAGCATGTGCGATCATCTGTAAGAAATTTAAAGCTGAAGCAGAACTGGACCCTGCAACATGACAATGACGCAAAACATACCAGTAAATCCACCAAGGCCTGGATGAAAACTAAGAAATGGGGAGTCATGGAACAGCAGAGTCGAAACCCAGATCTTAATCCCATTGAGATGCTGTGGGGTAACTTGAAATGGGCTGTAAATGCAAGAAACCCTTCAAACATCTAACAGCTGAAACAATTCTGCATTGAGGATTGGGTTAAACATTCCTCAGACTGATGTCAGAGACTGGTAGATGTCTACAAGAAGCGTCTCACTGCAGTTATTTCAGCCAAAGGGGGGAACACTAGCTATAAGGGGGTAGGGTGTCCTAACTTTTACCTCAGTTAGAATATGCATTTTTGTTCACATCTTTTGTAAACACGGTTAATGTTATCTCCAATAAAATCACTCCAGAGCTAAACAAAAACAAGATTACACATTGATGTGTGAACACATCTTAACTGTGTATTTGATGGGGTGTCCCATTTTCTTTTCACATGACTGTAAATCATGCTCCTCACTACAAATTGTGATATTATTACTATTAATTACTTATTCTAATTTTGAATAATACTAAACTTCACTGCAGTGAATAGCAGAGGCTGTATTGAATCAGGATACTATTTTTGTATCCATACGAATACTTTCAATAAGAAACAGTAGGAAAAGTGAGAGGAAAAGGTTGAGCTGTTAATAAATGAGTGCTAAAACTGAGAGTAAATTCTATGAAACTCAGAGCAGCTTGAAAAGTGTCCCAAAATCCTCTCCCCGACGCTTCAGGGCACCATGTTTGGAAGAATCAGTGACTGTTTGGCGCCACCTGGTGGTGAAGTTCGTCTCTTGCAGCTCCAAGAGCGCCCTCTGCATAGTGTGGAGCTGGTCAGCCAATCACAGCGATCGCTCCAAACCACGCCACACACTATTTTTTAAGTATGCCTACTACTTTTTGAAGTATGTGTATTACTTTTTAAAGCGAGCATACTATTTTTTAGTGTGCAAACTACATTTTAAAGTGTGTACACTACTTTTTAAAGTGTGGACGCTTCTTATTATTTATGTTATTTATTTATTTATTTTCAGTAATAACCGCAGTGTCAAAATGTTGCTGATCCTCACTCACCCACATACCTATAAAAAGTGACACATCAAGGAAAAAAAAACATTGAACAACATCAAGCACAACAAAACTGGAAGGAAAGGGGAAAAATATCACGATTAATCATTCAAATTCAGTGGGAAAAACATGAAGAATATGAAGGGGAAAATGTGTATTGTGAATTTCTAAGTAGAAGGGATATGTGCTCCAGCTTGAATATGTATATTTTACTGTGGATGGTAGCCAAGCATGACGGCCGTGCTCCGTGCTGATAGCAGCGGTGCTAGGCTGCTAGCGACAGAGGTTGAAGATGTCTGCTTTTTAATAAGCCACCTATGCAGTTTTTGGTCTTACCAAGCAGAAAATAAAATAAGAATGGAACTTATGCGTT
>JBBIGA010143982.1:0-19690 GCA_037576975.1 Alestes dentex | reverse complement strand
TAATAATAAAATGTATTTTACAGTTATTTTTTGTGCACATTTATACATGTAATTTCCTGGGGACGGAAATGGCACCGGTAAACCCGGTATGGCCCTTAAACAGTCTTTTGCATGCTTGATATACGCTTGATATGCTTGATATCCATGTGTTAGTAATGCTGCTACATGCCATGACTGAACCAGGCCATGAGCGTGTCTTAACGTCAAACATTATTGCATCTGTCATGACAATTACCAGTAATGACAGTAATTTTGATAGACATAATCTGTCAGAACAAGTTGTGACAGCATATGACATCTGCCATAACATGTTTATGGCATGTCTATGTCATTGTTAAGTACCAGGGCTCAAGTAAAGTGTTACCAGTTCTACCCAGTGCTGACGAGCTGCTAAAATATGAGGAAAGTTTGGATGTTATTTTCCCTGGTATCAAAGTGTTCTCACCAGTGATACTGGAACAGTCTGGAAAGAATTTTCTGGATCAGCGATGCTGCAAGATTGGATCAGTCTGTGAACGAAAGGAAAATCCTTTCTCCCCTCTTCCATCAGACTCTATAATTCCTCCGTCTGTCACACATCCCTGCAATGGCCTGATGATCGGGTTCTTATCGGGTTTAAATCTGCATCATTGTGTGTATCACTATGTGCATTGTTATCTTACTATCCTGTGTGGCTGTCTACCATATGCACCTACATGTACGATATTGTGTAATGTTCTTATCGGGTGCTAACACATTATCATTATGTGCAATGTCTTATTATGTGCAATAGTCTTATCATACCTATTGTGTAATATTTTACCATCATTATGTGTGGTAGTCTTACCATGTGAAATATAACAACTTATGTCAACATTACTTATATACTACTTATACACTTATATGCTACTAATCTCTAGTACATTTGTGTTATTAGTAATTCACTTAACTGTAACTTACATGTCTATAGTATTTATACCCAGCATTTGTGTTTATAGCATAGTGTTTTTCATACTGAGGTTTTTCTGCAGAATTTGTATTGAATGTATTTAGACTTGATATTGTATTTGTCTTTGTGTATCTGTATGACTGCGCAGTCATTACATAAGCAGTTTCCTCCAGGATCAAAAAATGTTTTCAGATTCTGATTCTGATTCTGAACCGATCTTCTGATCATGGCAGAGCAGGGTAGGTGTGAACATGCTTTAAACTCTGGAATCCATCTAATTCATTTCTGCATGCGAACGGTGTGGTCTACTGATGTTATGAGTTTGGTTATGAAACAGCCGCATTTAGAGGACCATCTGGTCCTGCTTCTTGTGGGGCAGTGAGGCGAATCAGAGGCCAACCAGTTACTGGCTCCTGGTTTGTTTATCAGAGGGAAGTGCGATTGGTTGTATCAATCACCTCAAGGGCTCCTGAGCAGCAGAGACTTTTTCCCCATTGTCGTTCCTTCATCTGGACCATTACACTCCACATTAATGCACTAAATGGCTTCCAAAAAAGTTAAGGCCCCACCACTTGCCTCCTCTCGCTACAACCTGAACATAAATCAGCCCTCACTTCACCCTCCACCGAGAAGTGTCTCCCCCACCACCATCCCATATCCCTAACCATTTCACATGGGCATAACGCTTCATCATACAAGCTCAGTGAACTTCACAGCTGATACAAGACCCTCAAAACTTACAGTTAATGGCGAAGCTTATATGTGGTATAATATTACTTCTTTTTATTCATGGCTTATTTAACCAGATAAGAACTAGACAAGCTCTCCCATTGGTCAGTCTTTCAGGGACTGGACTGGAGGCCTTACATTATAGATTAACTACCAACATAATTAGGAAGAGGAATCATGTTCTGATTTACAATAGAAAGACAAAAATGAACTCTAGTCCTTCTGGAGAGTCAAGATATGTCATCAACTGTAGAGTCTGGTTTCAGTAAGTTCTAGACATGTCATTGACTGTTGAGGCATTGTGTAAGAAGGTTTCAGTCAGATCTAGATACATCAATGACTGTAGAGCTGTAGTGTCAGCAGGTTTCAAAACTCTTTACCGAAAAAACTGAAGCATTCATGTGGGTTAAGGCTTGTTACAGCTTCAGATAAAACATGTAGAGTCTTTTACAAGTTGCATTTGATCTAGAATGGTCAAAAATGCTCCTGTGCACCAGTGTTAGCTTAGAGCTAACCTAACATTAGAAATCCCCTAAGGGTGTTAGGAGTAATTAGCATTACTGTAGAGGTGTCTTGTTTTTGAGTGGAAAGATAAAGCACATTTTTGGCACATTTTAGACATTTAAACAAACACCTGCTGACACAGCATGCAAACCTAATGACGGTGTGTCCGAAATAGTAAATAGATGTGTAATTTGTGACCATATTTAAATAGAATGGATAAATAAAAGTATTGCTAAGGGTTAATATGCTGAAGCAGTCTGTGTGTTGGCTTGTTTTTCTTGCAGCTCATTAAAAATAGTCTTTTTCTGAAAACTATTCAAATCAAGTTTTGTTTCTCTTGGCTCAGCGTGACAGCCTCTCAAGTGCTGTTTGTGAGCTAAAACAGCAATTTGGGGTTCAAATCCAAGACTTGTTTTTGAAATGTGATGTTAAGGGTGTTCAGAAAGATGGTCTTCCTGGTCTTATGGTGATCTTGGTGTTACAACACTGCTTGAAGTGCAGACAGCAGTGGGCACTGGGGAATTCACCATCCTGTCGGCTGCATTGCTGTGTGGCTCTCAGCTCTGGGTGTTAACAGAAAGTGCTGTCAAAGTCCTACAGTCTGGATTTACACAGCTCAATGAAGAAGAATTTTCTGCACTCTCAAAATTATCCTAAAGGAAAAAGCTTAATTAGTGGAGAAACTTCATGCCAGGACAGTCACGAGAAATTCTTAAATAGAGGGGCATAACCTTTACTAGGGGTGTCTTGGGGTTTGCCCAAAGGAGAATGTGAAAAAATGGGCCAGAAATTTGTCTTCATTTTATAATAGGCTTTTTAAAATGACTCTTCAGTGCAAGAGGTGTTACTGGGCATTCTGGCATATATTTTTATTGGTGGGGGGGTTTGAATAGGGGTAGTTGGTAGATGGGAGTTGATGACATTTTTTTCCTGATCAGGAGGGCGTGAATAGAATGACATTTTTTTTGTTGACTGGAGGAGAGGGTGTTGGCAAGTAAACAGCATGTTTTTCATCTAGGTTGGTGTCGGATGGCCAGCGTGGACAAGGAAGAACAAAGAAGAATAATACACATTTATTTAGGCAGGCTGAAGAACATTTTGGGGGGCTGGTGGTGGCTCCTGAATGAAATGCCTTCATTGGTACTGAACATTTATGTTAGGGGCGTCTCCAGAGACTCATAAAAAGGAGCAGCAAAGCCTTTACTAGCAGGGTCTTGGGGTTTGTCCCCATGCTAACTTGCTGCACACCCCCTTACTTGATTCTCCTGACAATCAGGGACTTCTGAAGAAGTTCACTGGCCAGAGCAGGTGTTGCAGATTGTGGCTGAAACTGGACTTATCAGGGAGGTAGATCTCTGGAACTAAGGATGGTCACCAATAACAACAATCTGCATCCAGTGATCACTGAATGACCGAATGTCTTTTACCAAAGAAATGACTAATGTCACCCCTTAACCCATAGGAACCAGCAAGAACTGGTCTTCATGGGTTGTTGTTGTCTCAATGCGTTTGAAGGCACGCCTACACAAATGCCAATCAACGGTGAACTGCAGCAGCAGGTCACTTTTTATCTCTGGACTGTTGTCATTCGTCATTAGTTACCCTCTGAGTGCTCCCACATACACCAGACGTGTTCTTATTGATCAGTATTGTTCATTTCTAATATTTTTGTCAGGCTAGTTTCAGCAGAAGTCATATGAACTTCAGTCTGGTCTTCTTGTGTGACTTAGGCCTAAAGAATGTTATCTATGTCTGCTCTCAGAGAGACTGCGCACGTATTTTGTATATAATCTGTTCTGACTGGTTACACTGTATCGCTGCTTGTTTGGGCTGAAATGTTACTGCTATGGTGGAGTCCTTTCGTGGCCATTTTTGTCATGTAAGAACAAACGACAGTACAGTACAGCACAGGGTGAACAGTGTGAAATTCTTTCTCTCCATTTAACCCATTCACCAAGTGAAGCAGTGGACAGCCTGCGACACAGCCCCGGGGAGGAGTGTGTGTGGACGGTACCTTGCTCAAGCGTACTTCAGTGGTGCCACCAGCAGTCCTAGGATTTGAACCCACAACCTGAAAGCTGGGGCAACTACCAGACCATCAGGAAAAAAATGTAGCTGCTTCTTTTGGAAGATTGACATAATCCATTTGGCAACAGCGCAAAGTTTAACTGTTTTCCCACGTCTTCCTCCCCAGTAACCGCAACAGGCTATCTGCAGAAAATATCCTCCACATCACTTTGACACTAAACTGCTGTAGGCTGAATAGACAAAACCAAGGTACTGTAGGTTAAATGGGCAAATGGAACTGGTTTCAAATAAATTGCACAAGACTTGATTCACTCAACAGTGCTATAAAAAAAATAAAGTCTAATTATTTGTATTTCTTTATTAAGAAAAATATGAAAGTCTTATTGCATTTTTTCACTCTGCACAACAACATTTACCTAAACTTAATTAAAATGGCACTTTTCATGCTAGATGAAGGTTCAGGATTATAAATGAAGAATTTAGGATTATGAATATAGACGAATTAGGGCATGAAGGCGTGAGACTGGAGAAATGGTTTTAATGATCAGATTCCTACAATGTCAGGAACCCACCGTGCTGTCTGTATGCCTCGTAGTGAACCTATTCATTGAACAGTCTCTTCAGGCGAGTACTTGTACCAGTCATTCCTTCCTTATCTGCTCCCTTCAGTATTGTAGGGCAGACATATAGGCCTGAAAGATGCGATCTTGGTGATAGTGAATTTCAGGATGTAATGATTATTTGATTCAATAACGTGAGTATATTTGAATGTAATACATGAACATGACCCCTTACTTTGTAGTTTGAGACATCACTTACGTGGTAGCATTTATCAAGTGATACTGGTAATCATAGATTGGCATAAACCAAATTCTGATCATGGCACCAGTGTCAGTTTTATACAACTATTTACATTTTCTGAACTGATTTTTTTATACATCACTTAAAGTCCGTAAGGCACTGTAGACTGGGCAGATGTATGAAATAATGCATTGAATAGGTAGAGAGAAGCTGGTATAGGCTGAATGGATAGGACCAACTACAGTAAACAGAAGGGGCAGGGCTAAAGTACTGTAGGCTGATTGGGTGGGGCTAAACCATTGTAGGCTGAGTTGGTGGGGCTAGGCTGCAGGGTCATGAGTAGCTACAAGATAAACTGCTGCACATCACAGAATATATCAAATGAAACACTGATTGTGAATATACAGCAATGCTTTCTGCCATCATACCCCAGCCTGCCGCCACTCCTTTGATTTGCTTTATTGCCCTTCTCCTCTTGCTAACGCTCACTGTTGAGAGGACGGAGACCAAGAAACCACATAAACAAACTTTTTGTATTAAACAGTGCTGCGATAACGGGTGGGGTATAACCCTATGTTATATCCTGGATGATCGATTACATTTGGGGTAAGCCATTTGGCCCTTGTTAGGGACGAGGGATTTTACTTTAACACAGATTGGAATCTCTTCTGAGCTGTTTTCTAAGCAAAAAAGAAACTGTGCTGGCTGGACGATTTACTATTACAAATGAAGATTCACTTTATTTGATTACCCAGTTGTCCGAGTGTGCGTTAAAATGGTAAGATGAAACCAGGAGGCCTCAAAAGGAGTTCAGAAGGTCAGCCAAGTTTTTTATTAGTGTTGTTGAGATTCATTTTTGACAGCATACCTCCTAAGACCCTCTCAAATAGAATCTGAAGTGTTTACCGGGGGAGTTAAAATAATAATGCTTTGTGGGCGTCGGGGAGGTGCTTGCTGTAGTATGTGTGGGACTGTGCCATAACGCTGGCTCTGTTACACAGCGGGGAGGCACTGTGTGGATTTAAATGCTGCAGAGAACGCACTGACCTAAAGGGGAAAGCAGCCGAAGTAGTGGAGTAAATCAGTACTGCTGTGTTTTCCGCCAGTGACGCTGTCATTTTTAATGTGGTTACTGAGTGATTCTACTCATGAACGATGAAACTTAACCCCTTAGAATTAGGAAAATACTCAAATACTCAAAAGGAGAAGCTCTCGACCAGCACAAGGAAGAACCACCGAGAAGAAACAAGACTCAAAAGGAGAACCTCCACAAGAACATTCAAGAGAACCACTAAGGAACCAAGACTCGAAAGCTAGGCAGTAAACTCCAACGAAGTACATGAAGGAGAACAACTAAGAGGACCCATGAATTAAAAGAACCTTCCTAAGAGCATAAAGAACCTAACTTTTCTACATGACATCCCAAATGTCTGTTGTTCTGGTATTTTCGCTCAAAACTGTGAAAAGCAAGAATAGAGTAAAAAGTACATTAATTTTACAGTCGTGTGTGCAGAAAGTCATCTCAGAAGGCATCACTGATAAGATTTTGCCTTGACTGGGCTACAGTTGCCGAAGACACTTCAGTATCTTGTAAAATCCACTTCCAGTAGAATTCAACATGTTCAGCAAAGTGTATAGATAGGTGAACCTAATAAAACCCAGTGGTATCCAGCTGAAGTCCTGCAGACCAAGTTTCCAACTGGACAAATGTTAACTTGGGCAAAGAAGCCCATGAACCGTCTAGCCAAGCTGCTGGTGCAGTAGCTCACATTCGATTTAGGATGTGAAATCAGGTTAGCAACACTCCCAATAAGCATATGTAGCTAACACAAAGAGAGAGAGAGAGACAATGTAAGTAAGAAACAGCTCTCTCTATGTACACTGTGTATATCACTCTACCTGTTCTCTCTCTCTCTCTCTCTCTCTCTCTCAACCTGAAAAACAGTTGTGTCCCAATACCTTTGTCCATATAGTGTGTCTCTATATATGCAGTCAACCTGGTCTCATGACTTTTCGTGAAGTCATCACGACATACAAACTATTCTATTCAAACTAGTCTATTCAAACGTGCTGCGATAATTCATGCCTCCAGTTCATGCGAAGTTGTGTTGTAAAATATTGTGAAAATATACTACACATTTCCCAGTAAAAGTGTAATAATAAAGAGTTGATTCCTTATCCTTTTTTTCTGCAAAGCGGTTGAAACAGGTTGAAAGGCCGTGAGACGGGGAAAGTCGCTAACCCTAACCGTAACCCTAAACCCTAACCCTAACCCTAATCCTAACCCTAACCCTAACCCCAACCCCAACCCCAAGCCTGACGCTAACCCTAAACCTAACCCTAACAGTCACCAGTTAGCACTGATACTGGCGGTGTTATGCAGTGCGCATTAAAATACATAGGGTAGTGAAGCGTTGTCCTAGCACAAAAAAGGCCTAAAACGTGATCGCAGCACGTTTGAATAGATTTTATGTTGTGATGGCTTCATGAAAAGTCATGTGAGCGGGTAGATACAGTATACATCATGCTAGCTGTTCTTGTTCTATCTAAATATACTTTATATATGACTGTACCTGTTCTCTCTCTAACTCTTAGTGGAGTGCTATGAATGGAAGCCCCCTTAAAGCAGCAGACCTGAGAGCAAGTGTGTGTGTGTGTGTGTGTGTGTGTGTGTGTGTGTGTGTGTGTGTGTGTGTGTGTTTGGAGCCAATCAGACGCCCTGGGCAGCGATGATGTAGCTTTTCGGTATTCCCAGGCTCCGGGTCAGTAAAATCCGATCCACAGCCGGTCGAATGGCTACAGTGCAGTTGATATGTTTGATTATCGGCACCTTGGGGATTTCACCAGACATCGGGGTTGAGTTCCCCGAAGTCAGAGTCAGTTATTCGGTCGCCTGGGGACGAAATACATTCCCAGCCCGTATTTCCACATGGATATTTCTTTTCCCTTCTCCTTCTCTCCCTGCTTAAGGAAGATATCCATCTGATATACACAGATTTCCGGCCATGTCTATGTCCAGGTTTCCAGAATGAGACATACAGTGAACTGCGCTGCCTGAATAGGCTTATTTAGCGTACACCAGAGAAAAGTATAATTTTAGCTACCCTTATTACAGTAGTTTTTCTGTTTTTACAGAAGTTAAATCATAGTCATCTCTATTGACTTTACTTTCCTCTAAAACTATTATAGAATTTTCAAAATACTCATAGAGATGCTGATTTAATAATAAATGTCAGTGGCCGGAGCTATATATGTCATTATGACAAAGCTACAAAGTTTCATTATGATTGAAAGATCTACTTTTTTTCAGTTAAATATTAACTCAAATAATTAATTCTAAATACATTTTCTACTATGACAAAAGACTCATACAAAATTTTTCATGACGTTTAGGGAAGGCCCAAACACAGGATGGCCAATCAGAGCAGAGCTTGTTTACATATATCAGTCTTAAAGGCCCAGTTACACAGTAATGTGTTTAATTCTAAAGGGAAGAGATAGGTTGGAAAATGGCGTATTTGGTACATAATCGCATACATAAAGTCAGAAAAACAGCTGGCCTATACAGTATAGAAGGTATGGTGTCCCTCTCCTTGACCTTTCCTGCCTACCCCTGATATTTCTGAGTGAATGTATAGGACGTTCTACCAGAGGACATCAGATAGCTATGTGAAAGAAATATTCTTTAACCGCGAGTTTCCTCTGAGCGGACCTTGGCCAAGTTACAAATTACCATTGATTCAGTAACAACAGAAGCCTTTTGTTAAAATTCCCCACCTTCCAAGAGAGAGAGAGAGAGAGGGAGAGAGAGAGAGGGAGATTGGAGCAGGTTTCCATCTTGTTATTTTTCCAGGCATAAAAATTTCATGATGAAATAAAGCAGCCCATGGTTGGTCCAGGGGATGGACCGTTTGCTAGACTTGGCTCGTCTGGTCAAAGAACTTTAACGACTGCATGAGCACAAACAATATCATTACACTGATTATCAGGAGTGGAAAGAGCAAACTAAAGGGAACTTCCACCCAATTTTAAAATTTGAGGTGATGAACTGCGTCGTTCAGGGTGGGCTTGTTGTGAAACAGTTCTTTGTAGTGACTTACCGTGGTAACATGTAGCTGACGGCACTTTTGAAACAAGTAAACCAGTCTACAGTGCCATCTCAAAAGAATTTCCAAGCAATTCTGAGATGGTAAATTTGTAAACTCGCTGTATGAGGTCTATAAAAAGTATGAACATAGTAGACATAACATTTTGTCCATATTTTGTCTACCACATAAGCAAATCTACAAAATCTATAAAATCTGTAAAGCACGTGCACCAGTTTTCCTAAGTTCCCCCATAATTCACATGCGTAAACAAAATCATACAGAGGCTTTGTGTAAGATGGTTCACTGTATTTTTTTACAGTGGTGGTGAATGGAACCAGATGTCTCCAACACAAATATATGAGTTTTATTTACTGTCGAACCTCAGTGAACCTACACATGTGTTTATATAAAAGAGTGTTTATATAAAATGTTGATGGTAAAATAATAAATCTGAGCCAAATCAGTATCCTTCAGGGACTATTTTGCCTCACAACACCCAGCATATATCCCTCCACCATGAATGGGTTTAATTAATGCCAAAACTCTGGTAAAACAATGTCTTAGGCATCAGACAGCACATTCATAATCATTTAATTTAATGACCTTTTGTGTGGGAGCTTTTAGAGGCAGACGTCTGAACAGTTGAGTAAATTTCTGATCTTAAAGGTGGTAGGAACTGATCTTCTAGTCAAGAAGCTAATGTTAATGTTAAAAGGTTGAATTTCACATCTGTATTAATAAGCCCGAGGACTGCCAATGTTTGTATGACATTTTTACATATTGCGCAACAGTGAGATCCACAATCTGCTTGGTTGGTTCTACCCGTGTTGATATTTGTGATGCATATTTTTTCCACACTAATTGTATTATTTAGCTCAGCACTAGTTGCTAATTAATAGACTACGAAACCAAACACCTTAATTTTACCCCTTAAAATTAGCTTAATTTTTCCTGTATGGGAAATTAAGGAACATTGAGGGAAAAAGTGCACAGAATAAGGCTGATTAAGGGGTAAAACTACTGAATTTTCCCCTTACTTTTTCAAATTTGCCCCTTAAATAATAGAACCTCCTAAATTAAAAGTGAGATTAAGGGGTTTCACACTCATGCCTTAAATCAAATTTTAAGGTAAAGTTAAGGGGTCGGTTTCACAAATTAATGGCCACTTAATTCAAAGGGGTTTGGTGTATTTTCAGGGGTAAATTAAGGGAGGGTTAAGTACATTTTAAGTACTTTGTGTTTAGTGATAGCTGTCTCTACGCTGCAGCTGACCAGTAGTTTTCCATTTTAGTGTCCTTAACAGAAAACTTTAGGAACACACCAGCCTGTTTTGGTCTGACTCTGAAGAAGAGTGACAGCAGTCCCGCATCACAACCCCAACCTGTCGCCCCCCTCAGTAAACGTCTTGGAAGGGTAAAATCCCTGTTAAACTAACTTTAGTTGGGATGAAAGAAACAGGAAGAATACACACCATCAGATGAAACAGACTGTGAGACGCTTTACAGACTGCCTGAACAAAACCACATTTAGGCAAATCTGATCCAAAACAAGCTGAGCTCGGCTCCATACTGCTGCACACTTTTACACCTCTGTCTGGAACAACAGCAGTAGCAGCTCCTTTTTTGGTTGAATATTGAAACTCATTTGGCACAGAATTAGGGTCTTCTTTGCTTTTGTGTGGTCTTTATTGTGTGGATCTACAGTAGAAAAGGAGGAGAATACTGGAGGTTGTGCATTCTCACCGAGAACATTACGGCTGGGAGGATCTACTGCCATTTAATCATAGTCTTGATGTTAATGGTGATAATGCATGATCTCCAGTGGTTAAATGCATGCTGGGTACCCCGATGGACGAAAAAACACAAAAACGGTGTTCCGTCCAAGACGCTATAGAATGTTACAAAATATACAAAAGGCCTGTTTTAAGTCGGAATGAGGTTGGCACATGGTACAGCTGGGATTCAAACCTTGATCCCGGCGAAAAGACCTTACCTCCAAGTTTCTGGGAGCTTCAGAGATGCTTCATGCTTTTACAAGGTCACAAAGAAGAGCATGTTAAGAAACACCCTACTGAGACATGCTATGCTCTTGGCTGGCGTTCTGGGAAATCAGACATTATTGCTCTTTTCTTTATCACCATGACATCATCCGGAGACAAGCTACTTCTGATTAGGTGCGAGGCGGGCTGACGTGTTTATATAGTAAGTGGATATAAGCAGTGTTTAATTGTTGTGTTAGGACAAAAGTTTTATTTGGAGCTTGCACGTCTCCTTCAGTTAAATTTTAATCAAGGTGACTCAGTGTGAAGGGCGCTAGAAGTGACTCATTAAATGTTGTCAGAATTACGGCCGCTGGCTTGTTTCACCACATGTTTATAAATAGGCGATCCGTTCTCATGTGCTAGTGAGAAACGAAGGCTGACAGGTCCAGCAGCAGAAGGCCTCTGTGGGGCACACAGCGGAATCACATTATGAAAGCAGAGTTTCAACCAACCAGCCTGTTTTTTTCTCTTCTTTCATGCTAGATCATGCGTTTCTGCACAGCAGAGGATCTGGACTCAATTTTTCATCAGGGAAGTTCTTCTGCTTCCTAACAGTGCTGGATTTCTCCACTCTCAGAATTGCAATGGACAGTAGTGGGCAAAGATTTCACAGACAATACTTGAAAAAAAAAGTATAATTTCATGGTTGATGTGTAAACAAAGTCATTCAGAGCAAGTTTGGTGTGAAACAGTTTACTGTAGACAAACGTATCGATACCATAGCCACTCAGAACCCAACTGTCCTTTCAGTGGGTGAATAGTGTGGTCCCCCCTCTCCCCATCCCTCAGCATAACTCTCCTTTCTCTGACTCTATTATGGTCCTCTCTCTCCCCAGCCCTCAGTATTAGTAGATTGGTAGATACTATAGATACTATCTATATTAGTAGATACTATCCACAGCATCCACCACCCAAATATTGTCATATCTGGTCAGTGGTGGTCATTTTTCATTGATGTATCGGGTAGAGGGGTCTGATGGCAAAGGGTGTACACCTATATAGTGCATCCATTTGATTGGTGTTTCTGATAAAGTGGCCAGTGAGGATAAGCATGCTATGTAGTACTGTAGTATTTTATTCCCCTGTATTTCAGGGCAAAATATTTTCTGTTCTTAGGGTGAATATTGACTATTGACTCCTAGCGTTAGCAACGTTAGCCTCATAGATCCATTTCTAAAGTAAAGAAGCAGAATTTGGACTCTGAACGCATCTTGGCTGATCGACCACATCCAAGGTCAATAAATTAGGTTTTGGCTGGACTATTCCTAAAATGCTAAGGTGTAATAATGGAACGAATAGCGTGTGGTTGATCTATGTGCACTTGGCGGGATGTGAGGATTTTTAGTGGCTAAAACAATTACTGGCAAATAGTGGCCTGTTGTTTTATGACGTGGCACGGGCTTGCGTCCACAGACATAAAAGAGTCCAAGAATCAAACTGAAGGATGGACATGACAGATAAATTTACCACTAAATTCACCAACAAATCTGGGCATGACCACACAATAAAATGCCCGGACCCTTGCTGGACCTTACCTTTAACCCCAGACCCCCACACACAATTTTCCCCTTCTTCTCAAAGAGTTTTTTATGAGCGAACAGAACCAGAACAAATGTTTCATTGTTTGCAGGAAATGTCAGCCACGCGAGCCGCACTCTGGCACTGTAAAAAGGTGAAATAATTAAAGCAAGTTTGGCAATCAGAAGCGTAATTTCCTCCGGCACTCGGGCCAGGAAGATTGTAGGCGTCTGAAGAAGGTGAAGGTCAGACAAGTCTACAAAGGACATGGTGGACCCTGGTGATATGTAGCATTTTCTTTTGCTTTTTAACTTCTAATTTAACAGTTACTTTTAAGTTATTCAGTTAAAAGCAAATGATAAAAACTCAGATAAATATATACCTGAAAAAATTAATATATTTGAAAGTACTGAGCACATTTATGGTTTATATAACACTTGGGACAGTTGGTGCCCAAGTGGTTAGGGCATTGACCCTGCAATCAGAAAGTCATGGGTTCGAAACTACTTTCTCTATCCCCATTCAGACAAAACCATATTTCTTGAATTTTTAATAGTGTGAGATTTCATTCCAACACATTTAGTATCATTTCTACTGACCTGTTCATCATTACATTTTTACACAGAGGAAATAAGAAATTAAAAAATAAAAAAATGATAGAAGGTTTTGTTCTGACAGCAACAATAAATATCCAGCCAAATGCAAAAATTAACCCTGGGTTAGATTACATATTTTGTTGATTTTAGAAATTTAGACAAATTAATTGTGAAATTAATTATGTAAAATGTTTAGTCGAAAGTGCTTGACAGGGCTTGGTATCACTGGTCGCTGTTCTGCAAAAACCTTGAATCTCTAAATTTTGTTCAAAAGCAAAGACCTTCTTAACTCACAATTAAAGCAAAAAAATATGATGCTCCAAGTCATTTTGGACCGTTTCATCCAAGTCAGTATTGGCTCATTCATCATGTAATGCTGACACGATGTAAAGCTGGTCGGCTGGTGCTAGCACACTCCCCTATTTGCCGGAACACACTTTGGAACAGTGGGCCTTTGTTTGCCGGTCGCCTCTGGAAGCCGACGACCACAGACAGAGGGAAGCTGTAAAAGTGGAATTCCTGTCCTCCTGTGAATGTTTTATTAGCCAGGCAAATAGGTTTACAGGGTCAGAACAACAGCCTCCCCCTGCCGCGAGGCCCGTAGCTGTGTTACAGGTTTCTATAAACGTGTGGTTAATCAGCTCGTGGCTGGAGCGTCAAAATGCTAACACTGTACTGCGGCCGAGGAATGTGCCGGTGGCTGATGCTAGCAAGTTGGAAATTTGGAGACTTTGTGGGCCTCACGTTCTCAATACTGGCTCCAAATGACTCTCCAGTAAAAGTAATAGTTTCCTCACAGTGGCGGGGAATGGAACCAGACGTCTGCTTTTAAAAGTTCCCTCACAGAAAGTCATTACATGAAGTGGTTATGAATGTGCTGCCTGATGCCTGAGACATTGTTTGAGAAAAGTTTTGGCCTAACACTAAATCTGTTCATGGTGGAGAGGTACATGAAAGGCATTGTAAGGCCCAACAGTCCCCAAAGTTTAGTTTACAGTGTAATATTTTAACACCATCAAAATTTCATCTAAACACAGGGAGAATTTTGGAAATCTGTGTGCACTTGCACTTTATCTCTAATAGACTTGCTTATGTGACATAAGCATGACATTATATGACACTATTAATATCTACAAACACTGATGACAGTTCAGGCTTTAATACAGCTTCTACTATTTTTAAATGTCATACAGCGCATTGGACATCAGTGCACAGAGCACCGGGTGGTTAGGGATTTGGCCCTGAGACCAGAAGGTCATGAGTTCCCATACACTGCTCCCCGGGCGCCCCTCATTGATGGCAGGCCCTTGCTTCACTTGGTGAAAGGGTTAAATGCAGAGAAAGAATTTCACATTGTTCACACTGTGTGCTGTGGTGTGTTCACATGTGACTATAAGGGGCCACTTTACTATATTATTTTGGAACTGCTTGGAAATTCCTTTGAGAAGGTGCTGTAGATTGCTTTGCTTCTAAATACAGTTTTAGTGTGTGAAGTGTCCGCAGCATATTTTTTTTGTGTGTAGACATCTTCTGTTGACAGCGAGGTGGTGAACGTCTAAGGTGCTGTGACGTGCTTAGGTCACCAGCTTACATCACTGACATCCTTCATGCAATGTCAGAATCAAAGGGTCTGGAGAGAGGATCTGCGCATTAATGTGGCTTGGCTTTTCCACACTAATATGTCACTGTCCGGATGAGGCTGCGGCAGCATTTGAAGGCGACATGTAGATCAGTGAGTGGTGAAAACCTAGATCACAGCCTGAACGCGCAGCGGGGATCTGCTTACGTGTCCCCATCCATCCTCTGCCACAAAGCTTTCGGAGCTCAGACCACCAGCTTGGGGGGCGGGGTGGGTAATCAGAGCCAACTGTGAGATGTTGTGTCAGGATGCCCTCCCGAAAGTTCTGTCCCTTGGTCTCAGCTCACGGCCCCTCATCATACTTCCCTAGTCGGATATTTTTTTCTGCTTCCTTTGTTCGGGACCACTTGATTGTCCTACAGTTCGCTCTCTGAAACAGTAACTTAATGAAAGAATGAAACAACTTTCTCAACATTCGTGTATAATACAGGAATAAATGTTTTTAATTTACTCACTAGCTGACAAGTGTTTTGTAATCGTGTAGCAAAACATTTCAATAACAAAATATTACACAACGTGAAGAAATATAACATATGTATTACAGAGCTCGGTCTCACGAGGTTTTGTGCAGCCATCACAAAATACAATTTAATCAAAATCGATTACGATTTAGGGTTTTTTTTCATGCTAGGACAATGCTTCACTTTTTCATGCTAGGATAACGCTTCACTACCCAATGTATTTTAATGCACAGTGCGTAACACCGCCAGTATCAGCGGTGACTGAGGGACAGTGGGAGAGAAATAATGAGTTAATTCCTTATCGTTTTTGTTTGCAAAGCGGCTAAAACAGGTTGAAAGGCCGTGAGACGGGGAAAGTCCCTAACCCCAACCCTAACCCTAACCCCAACCCTAACCCTAACCCTAACCTTAACCTTAACCCTTAACCTAACCCTAACAGTCACCAGTTAGCACAGATACTGGCGGTGTTACGCATTGCGCATTAAAACATATAGGGTAGTGAACCGTTGTCCTAGCACGAAAAAGTGAAGCGCTGTCCTAGCACGAAAAAAAGCCCTAAATCGTGATCACAGCACGTATTTTGATTAAATTGTATTTTGTGATGGCTGCACGAGTGTCGTGAGATCGAGCTGGTATTACCTAATATTGGGCCAAACCATCCTTTGATCTTGAGAAGTTAAGGTTACACTTATGTTGGCTTAATTATGTTTCTATAATAAAATATTACATTTTTATTAATATAATGATTTCTATATCATGTATCTATATATTAGGGCATTAACGACTTCAGATTTTTTCAAGTCGACTAATCCATCAAGATAGTCGAAGTCGAGTCGACTCGTCGTGATGACGTCACACACACACACGCAGCGGAGGAACACAGGTGTCCAACACTGAGCTTTTATTAAACACAGAGAACTTTTACTAAAGTTCTCTGTAACATTAACAGTCAACATGACAATTAAACTAAACAAAACAAAGGCTGCTACCTTGAATGTTCTGGTAAATTTAAGAGCACAACAGAAAGTGGTAACAGTTTAAGCTGCGGCGCCACTATGGACTGGACGCGTCTCTGCAGTGCTAGCGTTAGCCACGTTAGCTAGCGGTGCTGTTTCAGATGCCGTGCAGAACGCCGGTACTTTTACTTTACTTTAACACTGACTTGCAGGTTGTGCAGGTCTCTGTGCTGTTTGTGTGACTAGAGTGAAGGATCTCCACACATGTGATGTGTGTCTGTGTTCCCTGCTGCCGTGTCTCTCGTCTTGCTGTGGTCTCCTGTTTAGATTCCTCTCTACAGTGCCAACGGTACTGCCCCATTTATGAAGGGACTATAGTAATTGGTTAAACCAAGGAACGCGTGTCAGCGCCAGCCAATCAGAGGCAGAGACTGCATTGCGTACGCAAGCAAGGGCAGAGAGAGAGGAAAAAAACACACGACTAGTCGACTTCTCTCAAGGTGCATCGACTCGTGCCTCTATAGTCGACTAGTCGACTAGTCGACTTTTGTGTTAATGCCCTACTATATATATATATGACTTTGTACTGTCCACTTTCTGCCACTTTCAATGCAAATTTCCCACTTGTGGGACTAATAAAGGTTTGCCTTATCTTATCTTATCTTAGTCATAACCAGTGGTGTGGTAATATAAGGGGGCTTTTTGGGCAATGTGTGACCAGCAGTTCTGTATTTTCTTCATAAACAACACTAATAGTCAGTGGTAGAGTAATTTCATCAACTATCCCCTCCAGTATAGGCCAACCAATGATGGCTCTGATTTTAGGAGATGACAGACTGGGCACTGGTTTCACTTATGTTCTCAAGACCCACAATAGAAATGCTGGTAAACACATAATTGATTTCTTTCTCTTTGGCTTAATCAAGTTTTACGTATCTGCATCAGCTCTCCATGTTCATGAGATTCTGGGTTGTACTTGGAACTTGCTGAAGTTTATCCAGTCTAATTGAATTGTATGTTCCAGGGTTTTCATCATGGCATGCAAATTCAGTTTTCAGTTTTGTATTTAAATTCTGAAAGTACAGAGTTTTGAATCATGTTTCACTGAATCAACTCGCAGCTGCAAGAGTTCAGAACTGTAACATGAAATTGGTCGTGGTAAGATGAAGATGAAGAGAGGATAATTGAACATCTCCTTAAACTGAGTCAGAAAGGTGTCTACTGACCGCAACAGAACAGGACGAAAGTTTTGGGACACATCTATTTTTCAGGGTTTGGGCTAGGCCCCTTACTTCCAGTGAAGGGCAATCGTGATGCATTCAGGATTTTGGACAACACCATGCTTCTGACTTTGTGGACACAGTTTGGGGAAGGCCATTTTCTATTCCAGCATGACTATGCCCCAGTGCACAAAGCAAGCTCCATAGAGACATGGTCGTATGAGTTCTGTGTGGAAGAACTTGACTGGCTTTCACAGAGCCCTGACCTCAACCCCACTGAATGCCTTTGGGATGAACTGGAACGGAGGTTGTGATCCAGGCTTTCTCGCCCAACATCAGTGCCTGACCTCATAAATGCTCTAAAGAATGATGGGGCACAAACTCCCACAGAAACTCCAAAATCTTGTAGAAAGCCTTCCAAGAAGAATGGAAGCTGCTATTACTGCAAAAAGGGGGGGGCGACGACACCAACTCCATGTTAAAATCTCCATATTATGTATTTGAATGCGATGATGTCAAAACTCCCTGTGGGTGTAATGGTCAGGCATCCCAATACTTTAGTTCATATAATGTAGCTTCCGGTGGTGTCATACTGGCAGGAATAAACCTGGGCTGATGCAAACCTGAAGTGTGTCATGGATTTATTTGAGTGATATTTCAGGGTTTTCCAACATGGCTCATTGATGGGCCAAAGTTCATCGCATCATATTCGGTTCTGCTGAGTATTCTGTAAGAACTGATCAGACGCAGTCTCAGGTGCACTTTGGAGTTTACTAATAAAAATACAGTCTATACATACAGACCGAAATCAGCATCAGCCAAACGGGTATGACAGAGGTGATCCATAAATACAAAAAGCAGAGTCCAAAAGGCCAAAAGTCAAAAACTGTAAACAGTAGCAGAGGCCAGGCTGGAGTCATAAATCAAAGTACAGAGAAAGGTAAATTTACAAAAGACAAGAAAGATCACAAGAAACACTTAGAAAATCAGCAATACTTTGCAAAATAATATTACAACTACTATTCCTTATGAAATACCAAACACCGAAAGTACTCACTCAACCAATCATGATGACTTAGAACTCACCAAGTGGCGCAGAGGTGGAGCCAGGTGTCACAGTATGGTAGTACTCAATGGTTAGACGTCATGGGCTGTTTATTTTGTGTTTATGGGGTTGTTTTTGTATTAAGTTGATCTATGTTACTGAAACAGTTTTAACAAACACTAAAACTCAAGTCACCCAAATATCCATTTTTTTTTTTACCATAAACACATCCCCAAAACTTCTCTGGACCTCTTCAAACCACATCTAGCTCTTCATTAAAGTGAAGCAGACTTGTGGGTGTGGTTTAGGACATACTGATGGCGCTACAGGCAGCCATTTAAGACAAACACCAGGAATGGTGTTCACAAAGCAGATGTAAATTAGAGGACTGTCCTAAACCACATCTACACTGTCCTAAACTGCTCCACCTTAATAAAGGGCTGGGCGAAGTTTTGGGGACCCAATAAAGGCGGTTTTGGGGACATATTCATGGTAAAAGATTTGGGTGACTAGTCTCAGTTCATTGATCACATTTGGGGTCATTGGAACACTGTGGACATCTGATTTTTCACCAAAGCATTTCTTTAAGGTTCCACAAGCTTGCCTATGTTTTTATGTGCTTCGGTTCTTGGTTGATGTTTCCCTTTTTTTTGTGCAGGGAGCGAGGCTGTCTGGACAGTGAAATCTCTGTTGGCTACACAAAGCCAGCACTGGCCTGCTGAGAAGTTGTCTTGGTAAGAGCAGGAATTTGTCCCCCGATCGCTCCGTCTTGCTGTCACTTTTTTATCTTATGATCTGAAAGAAGGCAACATGGCAGCTCTGCTGAATGGAGTATCCGCGAAACCACAACATGTAGACAACTTTTCACTGAAACAATCAATGGCCATCGTTTTTATGTTCTGGCTTGTTGATGCAGCATAGTTTGGACGCATGCCAGAAAATACATTTGAAAACAGAGAATGAAACACTATGAAAGAAGCTTCAAGCTGCTATAAGCTCCATGGCAATGATTTATAGTTTTGGTACTTTCATAGAATTTTGTACTTTTGTGTGTATATATATATATATATATATATATATATATATATATATATATATAGATATATACACACGCTATAGAGAAATTAACAGTGCTA
>JBBIGA010143972.1:0-19691 GCA_037576975.1 Alestes dentex | reverse complement strand
GCAGAACAAAGACCATCTAACTGAAGTCCTGAATCAGTGAAGAAACAGGAGCAGATGATTCCAGATGATCAGGCGGTTATCAGTATACTGGTGGTGCTGAATGCTGAGTGGTTGGAACTCCTTTATCTACACACCATGTATCTTTAGCCACTTTGCACCCTGTTGCAGTGAAACATTTGTTCCTCTTTCTCTTATTTCACATACTCAGTATACCAAATATAACACAGATTGACAGGCAGAAAAAAGTGTTTCTGCATCAACTTGCTTTGAAGGTAATTCAAAGCAAAATCTAAAGAAATGAGGTGAGCTACAGTAGAACTTCTTTCCTCATTAAAAATCCGCCTCAGCGCTCGATCACAAAGGAGGACTCAGAAAGTGAACACGTCTTTGCTGACATACTATATCTGAGGAAAAAAAATGTGTCCATTAGCTTTTCCTCTCAACTATTTCTTTAATGCAACAACTAGAAATTAAAGAGGTTTCAGATAAGTTGAGAAAAAACAAATTCATAGCTGAAAGCGGAGATCTAATCACACTTGACAAAGCGTAGCAAGGTATATTTTATTTTCTTGTCAACAAAATCGTTGAAATGATTATTTGTATCTACTTTGTAAAAACTTTTATTGCATATAAATGAACAAAAACATTACTAATATGAAGTTATTCATGTTGATACACTTTTATATTAGGAGAATATGTAGAAATATACAAATGAGTGTCTGAACAGAAGTGAATATTTGCGTACAACAATGAGTTTGTTATTGACGGAATGTTTAAAAATGTACATTAGATGTATGCATACGAATCGTTCCAAGTAAGACAAAGGGCTTTTCCATTGAAACGTGTCATGGGGGGCCACTCAGGTGCGAGACGACCCCCCTGGAAAACAAGGCGCTGCCTCATGTTTTAATTACGGGGGATTATGATCTGGAAAAGCGTCGTTCATCAGCGGCTCGGTCAAGCTGTTGCAGTGCTGAAGGCTTCTCGGCGGCGTTCCAGCTCTGTGGAGCTCCCCTCCACAGGAGACAAGTGTTTAAAACCAGCCAAGACTTGTTTTTGCCCCATTTTTGGAAACTCAAGAAGCTAAATAACAATCAGTGGTTTACAATAAACCCCAATAGCAAACACAATAAGCCAGGCTGTTCTTTTGCGCTCCCTCGCCACTTTATCAGAAACACCTCCACTGCAGCTCATGGACAATTTGTGTGCACCTCTGTGGTCAGAGCTGCTCTGCGCTGGTTATTTTTGGGTGGTGGACTGTTCTCAAGCTAGCAGTGACCTTGATGTGTGTAAAAAAACACTGTATTTAATACACCAGCGCTACACACACGCACACACACACTACCATTCCAGTGCTCCTACTTTTCTGAGTGTCAGCACAAGGTTGGTGTGTCTAATAAAGTGGCCAGTTTTTAAGCACAGGGTAATCATTTCGAATAACGTGGCCAGTGGGAGAAAGTACTTGTGGGTGTTTCTAACAAAATGGCCAGCGAGTGGAACTGCAAGGCTGGTGTTTCAAAAAAGTGGCCAGTGGATGGTGTTTCCAATAAAGTGACCAGTGCGTGGAACCACAAGGTTGATGTTTTTCATTCAGTGGTCAGTGAGTAAAAGCGCAAGGAAGTTTCTAAAAAAAACATGGCCAGTGAGAGGAACTGCACGATATGTGTTTAATCAAGTGACCACTGAGTGGAACCGCAAGGATGGTGTGTCTAATAAAGTGGCCAGTGAATGAAAGCACAAGGTAGGTATTTCCAATAAACTGTCCAGTGAGTGAAAAAATGACGCTGGTGTTCCCAATAAAGTGACCAGTGGGTTCAAAGTTCATGGTAACACAAGGTAGGTGTTTCTAAAAAGTGGCCTGTGAGAGTTAGCACAAAGTGGACATCTCCAATAAAGAACTGCACGATATGTGTTTAATCAAGTGACTACTGAGTGGAACCGCAAGGATGGTGTGTCTAATAAAGTGGCCAATAAGTGAAAGCACAAGTTGATGTTTTTGATGAAGTGTCCAGTGAGAAAAAGCACAAGGCAGGTGTTTCTAATAAAGTGTCCTGTGTGTGCAGCCCCATGGTTAGTGTTTCTAATTAAGTGACCAGTGAGTGGAAACAAAAGGTAGGTGTTTCCAATGAAGTGGCCAGTGTGTGGAACCACAAGGTTAATGTTTCTAATAAAGTGTCTCATGAGTCAATTACAGACTATACAGCTTTCCTTCCTTTTTTAGTCTCAGGTTCAGCATTGACCGATCGAGTGACAGTAAAGACGAGGCTGTTTCTGCGTTACTCTCTAGATGTTTAGCGACTCTGAACAGAGCCGACAACGATCGACATGGCCTGCCAATTGAGAGCGCCCAGAGCGGCACGAGCCGCTAACAAAACACCGGCCCTTTTTACAGCTGCAATTTACTAAATTACCTTATGTACGCTGCTTTGTTCGCATTTTTCCACCAACTTTAGTGATTAAGGCTGCTATCGACTTTCCACCCTCACAAAAAAATGATAGAAGGCAGAGCTGGGAGTCAAAGGCCAACATTTTCCACAAATGAAAAGGATATGAATCTATATAGAGAGAGATTATGGAGGGCCTTTCATTCGGAGAAGTGCTCGTCACTCCTTCTGACCAAAACAGTGTCATTCCCGTAAATAAATACGGCTCACTATTTGTAATTGGACTCAGTGTTGTGGAACGTCTCTCGTTTGCTCCATAAGCACAATTTGCCTCGCCTCAATTGGGCCTCGTGAAACGCGGCGCTATGGTTGTGTGTTTATTATGTAGAAAGATGCAATTCAATTCCTCCAGTCGATTTTTACATTTCAAGGTCAGGTTCTACAGGGAACCGGCATGAAACAAGGTGCGCGCCACTGGTGAGGGGGGTGTGGGGCCACGCCTTTGTTATTTTCCCTCCTTCGTCCACCCCTCTTCCATTTTTTTGCAGACTTTAGCACTATTTTCGGGTTCATATTAAAAACGTCCCCTGCTGACACAGAAGCACGAGTCGAAGAGGAAAAAAAAAGGTCAAAGCAATTTATATTTGACATGTGCAATGTGATCGCCTTGTCATCGCCTTGGGCCCTGCTGCCTCCGCACAGCCGCGCTCCCACACACCGCCGCACCGCTGCGGGAGGGTCCCAAAACCTCGCCTCCTTCACGTCTCAGACGGATGGGTTTTCCAGCCAAGTGGCCGCTGGTGGTCATCAATCCCCCCCCCACTCTCGCCAGAGCTCACTGAAATCGACCGCGACACAATGGCTGACATAACCGTGTCCTCATGAGGGGAGACACAAATGAAAACATACACTGATGGAGAGAGACAGAGAGAAAGAGAGAGAGCGAGAGAGACAAACAGACAGACAGAGAGAGAGAGAGAGAGAGGAGGGCTAATGAGAAGAGGCATATGAGGCACATGAGTGATTATAATGGGTGAAGTGGTCGGGTTGGAGGATTATTTATCACATACACATACACACATACACACCCAAACACACACAAACACACAAGCACATACATACACCCAAACACACACAAACACATGCACATACTTTCCAAAACACACAAAACACACACACACACACACACACACACAAACACACTCACACACACACACAAACACACTCACACACACAAACACACACACAAACATACGCACACATACATACGAAGCCACACACACTCACACATACATACATACAAACGCACACAGACACAGACATTTTATGACTCTAGTTCCCCCTAACATCTTTATTTTTAAGGGTGTATATAGTGGACTCACATATAATGGACTCCAAGTGTTTCTAATAAAGTGCGAGGCAGCTGTTTGTAACAGAATATGTGCACTTGGTATCATAGTATAATAGAAAAAGTAGATGTACATGAAGTATTATGTAATATTATAAAGTAAATATGTTAATGTGTTACCGTAAATATCATGCAGTTATGGGTTACATATAATCTACATTATATAATATATATAAAACATGTATGTAATGACAATCAAAAGCCAAAAGAAAATGATTTGATCCTTATAGCCCAATACTGTAGCTTTAGAACATCAGACTGTTTTGATTGATCCTGTAGTTTAACCCAGTTCCTCTGCTTTACCTACAAAGTCACGTCCTGAAATGTACAAAAACAAACCAGCGCGCGCACACACACACACACACACACGCACACACACACACGTGTCGGGCCGTGTCATGACGCGACGGTGTGAAGCCAGTGCTCCCCTGCCTCTGCGAATACCCATCATGGCAATTTTGCTATGATTTATGATAAGGCCCGGTGAAGCAGGGACATATAACCTTGATACTGCCTTATCATGAAGGAGATATCTGTGGGCATCTTTTATATCATATCCCTCTGTAGCCTGGAGGTGTGGACAGGGGAGTGTGTGTGCGTGTGTGTGTGTGTAAGAGAGAAGAGAGAGAGTGTGTGTGTGTGTGTGTGTGTGTGTTTGCGCGTGTGTGAGTTTTGCTGTAGGTGAGGTCAGGCTACCTGAATGAAAGTGACATTCGTGCCGGTCCCATTTGGGACACTGCAGAAGAGGCCGGGCAGCACAGTGAGTGAACAGGCTGACGGATACAGATGAGCTTCCCCGCACTGCCAGCCAGCCAGACGCTCCACGAGCACGGCAGAGGAATAAAAAAAAAACTCGTCATTTCCGCTCCAAATGATTTATAATCATCAGTTATAAGTTCTATCCACACACAGCCGTCAAAGCTATCTGGCCCAGTGAATCATTATTCCGTGTGTAGATATGAAAACCAAGCTGCGAAATAAAGCCACCCCGCGGTATGAAGAGATTTTTCTTTACGCAGGGATTATAAATAGGATTCCTAACGAAATGAAGGGTCATTCGTTTTTCTGCGGCAAGTACCCACTTCTTGTAGCGGGCAGGGAGTTCAGGACTCAGAATAGAATCTGTATATGGCGTCCACTTTAGTAGAAACCCCAACCCTATGATCAGGTTCTGACCATAGAGTTGCTACTGATGTGTATGAAAGCCTCACCGCCACAACATACACATTCCCATGACACTAGAACTACTGTGCTGAGAACTGTCCACCATCATATCTGGTCAGATGCAGTCCTGTGGACAGAAACTGACCAATGATGACGAAGTATAGGGGTAAATTCTTAGCAACAGATGGGATTGTATCAAGGTGGGGCCTCCATAGATTGGACACATCTCATGGGCTCACTAGGGGCACTTTTGGTGATGGATAGGGATCAGCATGGGCTCTCTGACTGGTCTGTAAAAGACAACAGCACAGCCCCAATGTTAGCTTTGGTGTGAGTCCATTTGAAAGGGTAGCTTCAACACTTTGTCAACACCTAGAACTTTGACATGTTCTTCAAACTATTCTTGAATGTTTGCAGTGAAACAATATCCCGAATACCCTTACCATGAAGGGCTGTACTTAGTTGTACAAGGTTTCCCAGCAGGACATTGCTCTCATCACACTACCTCCACTGCCTTGCCTTCTTCCCATAGTGCATCCTTTTGTTATCTTTTCCCCAGGTATCAACGCACACACACCTGGCCGCCCATACAAAGGCCACTTTCTTAGATAGCTCCATGGTCCAGTTCTGACAGTCACGTACCCATTGTGGGCATTTTAAGTGGTGGATAGGGGTTAGCATGGGCACTTGGACCAGTCTGTAAAGGACGAAGGGTCCTCCTCAGCACAGCGTAGCTCCAGTGTTTGCTTTAGTGTGAGCTCATTTGAAGGGGTAGCGTCTGTGGTCACTGGCCACGTTCTCAGAATTTTATCTAAGATTAGCTCTAGACTGTTAATAGTATATTTACTAGAGCAGTGGTGCCCAACCACAGTTTCGTCATTTCCCTGCTTAAACACACCTCGCTCAACTTACCTGATAATTACAAGGTTTAGTGAGAGTGTGTGAGGAGTGGAACTACCAAACTGTGCTGGACACCCACCCTTCAGAACTGGAGTTGGGATCCTTAAACTAGAATATCGAGAAGGTTCCACTGGTCAGGTTCCCTCTCTCTCTTCCCCAGTTTCAATTCCCTAATTGTCATGCCCGTCACCTGTGTTTAGTTTATAACTCTGCCTGTAGTCGTGTATTGAATATCTCACTGTAAATTTTAGTAGCCTTTTGAGGCAACTTGCAGTAGCTGTTTTGGGACAGACGTGTGTCCAAAGGATTATGGGTGTCAGAAGACCATGAAGGATTCTTTGGGAGCATCTTCAGAATCATATCTGATAAAGTGGACTGCATTTCTCAGCTGTCTCCAAGCCCACCTTTTGATTGGAACAGCTTTCAATGACGTATCAGGGTACAAATGCGCCCCCTGGTGTTTCTGGAATACATCTATAGTCTCGCCTTGCCCCCGTCCCACTTTGTTTGGATGCCTGGATGTACATATTATATATATGTGGAGTATATATATATATTTGTGGAGTTTGTCCCCCATTTGCAGCTATAACAACTTTCACTCCTCTTGGAAGACTTTCCACAAGATTTGAGAGTGTGTATGTAGGAATTTGTGCCCATTCATTCTGATGTTGGACGAGAAGGCCTGGCCTGCAATCTCTGTTCCAGTTTATCCCAAAGGTGCTGGATGGGGTTGAGGTCAGGGCTCCGTGTGGCCAGTCAAGTTCTTCCTCACCGAACTCATCCAGCCACATCTTTATGGAGCTCGCTTTGTGCGCTGGGACACAGTCATGCTGGAATAGAAAAGCTTCTTCCCCAAACCGTGTCCACAAACCCATGGAAGCATGGCGTTGTCAAAAAAATCCCTCATCTTATCTTTGAGTAGATTAAATTAAGTAAATTGAAACAAATGTTTTGTCAATTTAACATCCTCTGTATTTAGCATTATAATAAACAAACATCACAAAAACGTTTTAAATATGCTTTTCTATGAGGTCGCCACGTGGAAATAATGTCATGAATATGCAACCTGGAGAAGTTGGAGCTTTAGAGAAACTTTGTAGGTGGAAATTATGCGCTGAAGAGGCATTCGAACAGATTTTTCCCTCTTGGATTTTGGAAACTTCCCCATTCCCACTTGGTCATGAGCGCAGCATAATATTTGATTTAGCTTCTGACGTTATCTCACCATACAAACTCAGCTGGATTCCTTTTGAGACGGCTTCAGAATTACTGTGGATTTAACAGAATAAATTACAGCAAATACTCCATAATTAACAGATTCATTCACTGAGCTAAAACATCATGTAACAGCTGGAGGGATTCAATAAGTACATGATTGTGAGTTGATACGCAGAGGCTGTGCCAGTGGGCGTGGTCATCAAGACTGTATTGGAAATTATGTATATTTCAAACAAAAAGCACTGCTGGAACTTAGGACCATCTGTCCTTTGCATGAACTAATAGTGTTGGTGCATTTTGGCCCAATTGAAATCCTGCTAGGCTCCAGAGCAAGACTCAAGATGAAAACTTGGGACACCAAACATGTCCTGGCTAAATTAAAATTAGCCCTTAGAACACGAGCGGTACGGATCCATGCCGGAAGTGCAATAAATTGTCATTGTACAGCAAAAAAGCCCCTTATATGAAAGTTCCTCTTGTTTGTGTTTATGCTCGAGGTGTCAGATGTCATGCTGAGCTTTGTTTGGTGTTCCTGTGTCACATAGAACCAAACCTATTGTGATAATAATCACCACTTTTGGGGTTTTAAAAATAGTTTCACATACAAATGATCATAAAGAACAAAAATGAACAAATTTCTTATTTCTTATTTTACGTCTTAGAAACAAACAGAAAAAACACAAGATCTTTGAACTTGGGAGAACTTTCAGGTCCCGAAAGTGGCGGAGCACCAAGTACGATATATCGTCTCACTGTGTACTGTGTATATGGCTGAGATGACAATAAAGCTTTACTTACTTACTTACTTACTTACCAAGCAAAAGAGCAGCAAACCGTGAGCGTGTAGGAGAGCAAACACTGGCTTTAGACTGATTTACACCGTTTATATTTGTTGAAACTGGATTTTACTAACACGCTCTGAGTTTTGGGAAGATTAGGTAAAGTGGAAAAATTAATGGAATAACAAGTGATCTGAAGATCAGCTGATGATCTTGTCCTTGCTGAGAGTGAGTGTTGGCCGGCGTTGGTGGGGATGCTTGACGGTGGGCTGGTTCAGATGTGCCCTGCTGCTAGCCACACAGAGTCCAGATGTTTGACGCCACAGCTGTGCCACCTTCTTCACTGCCAGTCTGCTCATGCCATGAATCATCTGCTCCTCCGGGCCCGAGAGCAGCACGCTGGCACCTCCAGGCTCCTCTCTCCAAACTCTAACTGCCCGGCTGGCACAGATACCCTGGCATCCACTCAACAGATGCAGTATCACATCGTCTCTCTCGCTCTCTCTCCTTCTCTCTCCCCAGTACCGACCCAGATCCCAGATGCGAGGACAGTTATGCCATAAAAACAGGTTATGAAGGGTTCCGGCTGTTCGCAAGCGATGAGATAATTGAAGCTAATTTATAGAATTCACGTCCGCGAGGGCGAATTACAGGTGTGCTTTAATGTTGTAGGCTGAAACTTAATTAGTGTGCTAAACAACAGCCAGCAGATTTAGCACCTCTTAGACAGCTTATTTTCCCTTTCCTGAGCGCGTGGCACATCATGCCTTAGCAACAGCCTAGAAACAGCAAAACCAACTCCGCGAGTTTGCAGCGCTCGCCGAAAAGAAAACATGTTTTTTTCTTCAGCTTTCAGAACAATTGGCAGTCACGTCCATCTGACGGATCTGTCTATCTTATCGGGAAAACTACAGAACAAATAACTTCAGGGGGAATCATTTCACAAGGGTTTCAAACGCTGCACTCGGCTCGGCTGGTATTTTTTTCCCCCGCCGCCTGAGCCCAATACTTTATTTCTCTTTTTTTCCATCTGAGAGATCTCTCAATGCCGTGACCCGAGCCTGCCTCCCAGCATCGTTCTGCTCGCCACTTCTGCAACCATGACCTTCAAAACATGTGCAGCTGCCTCGGTTTACAAGTAATGCATTCACTCTGCATGTAAACACACACACACACACACACACACACACACACACAGACACACACACACACACACACACACACACACACGCACATACACACACACACACACTGATCAGCGATGCCATCAAACCCACTGTCCAGCAAAATTAATAACAATGATTATCTGGTTATGGTGGGTTCTGCCAAGGGCTGAGATTTTCTAAATGGCGGTCTTAAGAATCTGAACGACTTTGACAAGGCATGGATGCAGTGTGATGCCTTGGGTCCTGCATTCATGTGGATGTTTCTTTGACACATACTACTGACCAAACATTTTTGCTGACCAAATATATCCTCTTCATGGCAACGTTGTTCCCTAATGGCAGAGAACTTTTTCAGCAGGACCCTGTAAACGTTGTTGAGAAATGGATTGAGGACAAAGAGCCCAAGGTTTTGACTTGGCCTCCACATTCTCCAGATCTCAATTTGATCAAATATCTTTGGGATGTGCTGGAACAACAAATCCAATCCGTGGGTCCACCTCATAACTTACCGTACTTACAAGGATCTGGTGCTACCGTCTTGCTGCCAGATACCACCGCACACTTTCAGGGGTCACGTACGATCCATGCCTCGGCTGGTCAGAGCTGTTTTTGTGGCATGGAGAGGACCAACCGCATTATTAGGCAGGTAGTCACGATGCATTAGTATACAGTGTACACTCACTGTCCAACTTTATTATAAGCTTCACCCATATAGATCCCGCTGGCCACTTTCAAGTCAAGTCAAGTCAAGTTTACTTCTTCAGCCCATTATCATACACAAAGGTCGTTCAATGTGCTTTACCGGAACAGAATATAAATATTAAGCCCAAAATAGTAGGAAATAAAAAATTTAAAAGAATAATCTCCTTTATTTATAACAGTTACCTTCTACTTCCACTTACTGGCCGCTTTATTAGAAACAACCAAAAGTTGAATACATAGGGGTACAGTTACAGACCTAAGCCCATCTGTCCTCATGTCTTTGGCTGTCTTCACTGACCACAGGATGACTGCTGACCAGACATTTGGGTCATTTGTGGGCCATTGTCAGCCCAGCAGCAACTGAAGTTTTAGTGGTGAGTGGAGCTGGTATGGGTGTAGAAGGCCCAGCTGTGTTGCTGGGTTTATTACACATGTCATTGTTAATGCTAAAGCCTCCTGCCAAGAGTGGCTCTGCGGTCAGAATCTGACCATTCGTGAAGGAAGAGATGAAGAGAGGAAGTCCATTGGAGTGAAGTGTACTAGAGTGGCCTAGCTGAGCAATCTGCCTCTGGGGAGAAAGGCACGAAAACACTCCAAGTGAGAAGGCCTCTCTAAAAATCCTCATCCCCCCTTTGGCGAGAGGCTCTAGGCCCTCTTTCTGGTGTAATGACCTTCTATTGCTTGGTGAGGAACTGACATATACTTCTTTTCTCAGTAAGAAGAGCGGCGTTAGAGGGGTAGAATTTGAAGATGAATGATCCTTCACTGATTATGCAAGTTGGTTCCATAAATTTGGTCAAACTTCGCTACCCGGCTTCTTTACCTGAGTCAGAGCACCAGGCTTCTTTGATTTATTGATACTGACATCAACAGGGCCAACAGTCATCAGTATTGCCATTATTGGGCCTTATGATGTCGACGATGGAGAGAGCACGGTCGAAAAATTCAACGTATTGAACATTTCGTGCAATTTGTCTTTACACCACACGGATAATGTATTCACAGTGGTTGTTTTAGTGAAAGCTGTTCACTGCAGAAATCCTGGGTTCCTCATGGCTGAGACCCGGATCGCTGACGGAGGTAAGTAAGTGCTCCCCATAGGCTTGTATTGATTTTCATTGACTTTAAAAGGTCTTTTTCTGTAGCATATCGTGGCAGCTGACCTGTGTGAGGTGGTGTGTAGCCCCATAATGGTCTAAAACTGTTAATCCGGCCGGATAAAGCCTGTTTGTGTTTACCTTATGCACTTCAGTGATGTTTGTGTGACTGTTAAACCAGCCAGCAAGACTGGTGAGTGTTTTATTACCCCATTGTAGCTGAAAGGATCAATCCCCCCCTTACTGTTTTCTTAGGTGGGTGTGTTGCACAGATAGACACCAAGCCTAGTGCTGTAAGAGTATACCAAAGTGTAGCAATACACCAAAGTGCTTTCTCTCTGTCTCGCCTCATCATCCCCTTCTCCCGGAGACTTAATAAATAAATGAATTTTTGTATTTTAAGTCAAATTATTGATTTCAGCATGTCTAATCAGACAGACCTGTTCTTGATGTCTTGGCTGGCACTGACAGCTCAATGTTGACGATGTCACATGGGGACGTTCCTTCCAGGGTTTTTCCAGAGCATGTTTACACCTTAAACCAGAAACCAAAAACTGCAGCAAAATCAACCGTCACGAAGGTCTTTTTCATATTTATATATGTGCTTTGTTAGACCTTTCAGTATATCCTTTAGTGCACCGGATTTTGAAGGGGATGTCCAGTGATCATATTTTAGATTATGTAATATATTCATGTTTTTTGAGTGATTCAAAAAATTTAGGGAATGAAAGTCGCTTTGTATTAAAGCGTCGGCTAAATGCTGTAAATGTGATGCAGATCAGTTTAACCACCTTGCTTAGAGGAATAGTTTGGTGTAAAAAAAATAAAAAATTACACAATTTCCCACTTACCCCAAATGTACATAAAAGCTTTGAGCTATACAGACTTTGCCGCTACAAGCAGCCATTTCAGAGGACAATCAGGGCTGGAAAGGACTGATCTTGGATCAAATTTGGATTGTGCTAAACCACATGAACAAGTCTACACCACCTCAACAAAGTACTGACATTAAAGAAGGTTCAGGGTTGAATATACACAAAAATTAAGATTCTGACCCTCCTGCTTTCGTGTGGGCAAAATGGTTGTTCGTTCGGTTCATTTTTTGTGGTTCACAGTAAGTCATAGCGTGTCCTAAACCACATCCACGAGTCTACACCACCTTAATGAAGAGCTGGTTCTGGGTCTGGTGAAGTTTTAAGGCTCTGTGTACATTTACATTTGTATTTAATTTTAAAAAGTGTATTTAATTGGCAGATTTCTACTATTTGTTAGCAACCCTAGTTCTAAATCATAAGAAGTCAAATTTAATTGGCCCTATCCGGGGTGAGTGGAAAATGATGTACATTAGATTATTTGCCCGCATCATTTATTTAAAGCCCATAATAATAAGCACGACTGACGAGCCATTCGCATCTTGACCGACACGAGTAGCTGTGTAGCGCAGTGACAGCAGAGCAGAGCATTTCCATACTGTAGGTTGTGTGTGCGGTGGCGGAGGGCCTCCAGGGCTCTCTGGCCGGCGTCTGTGCAGAGGAGCGCGGAGCAGACCTCGGCCTCGGCTGTCTCTCTCCCCGCCACGCTGTCTGCCGCCTGCAGAGAGGTGACATATTCACTGTCACCCTCCACAGGCCCTCCGGAGTCTGGGGGAGGCAGATAGATCTTACTGCCTGACATGAATACCCCACCCAACCACACACACATACACAGACCACCAGCTCACACTGACAAAGTCACTCATCATCTTCATAGCTGAGACTGAGATGATTGGAACTGCAATATAACAGCAGTCTCTCACACTGGTCTTACACTGGAGTAGCCCTGCCTGTCTGTGATCAGACTAGAGGGCTAATTAACCATTAAGGTGGGTGTGACAGCAGAGAATACAATAAAATGTGTGTGTGTGTGAGGACTGGGAATGTCCATGGCCAGCATGTTAATAGCCCAGATGCGCCAAACCCCTGGAAGCACCACTCTGCTACCAGTTTGTCTTTGTAGGCCTTTACTTGTTGATGAAGACCTTTACACCTTTGTTGGCTATGCAAAAAGGAACCATGTGTATTAGAATCAGAATCAGAACCATAACATTTTATTGATTCCGGAGGAAACTGCCAATGCTGTGACTGCATAGATACACAGAGACACAGAGACAAGAACAATAAAGCCGAATAAAATCCAATAAAGGCGTGCAGAAAAGAATACATATGAAATAGACTATGCTACATACACAATGCTGGGTATAAAAACTAGGGCTGCAACTATCAAATAGTTTTGCCATCGAGTTTTCTGTCGATTTTTTCATCGCTTATTCGAGTAATCGGATAAACCATACTTTTGTGTTATTAAACAACTATATAAATAGTGTGTTATGCAACATGGAAGGCCTCTTAAAATGAGCAAGCAATTGGCTGTTATTCCTCACAAATAAATGTTTTTATTCAAACTCAACACTTTTATTAGATCAAACCTTAAAACCTTTGGCATATTGGCTCCAGAACTAAGCCCATTTAAAGAGCCTTTCTGTGAAACATTTATGATGTACATGAAAAAAAACTATGAAATACAACTTCACAAACATAGGTTAGCCTATTTCTTAGTTTTATCTTAATAAAAAAGGGAAAAAGGGGTGTACCCCCTGCAATAGCCCATCTGAGAATAAAGTATTACTAGTAACCCAACTTAAACAGTAAAGTTCAGTTTCCAGCTGTATCCAGATGAGGTCGGTAGGTAGTAGTAGCAAGAGAAGTAGCAAAATACAGCTTTACAGGTTTAAGACACAGATGTGGACCACTTGAGCACTGATGTACGTCGCTCTGGGTGAGAGCGTCAGCTAAATGCCGTAAATGTAATATAAAATGCACCAATTATTTGTACTGTTGTGGTGGGCCAGGTCTGTTTTACCGTGTATACACTGCACTACATTGTCCACCTTATGCCGTGTAAAATGGTCCCGCACTTCAGACATTTTCCGCCTTTTACGCAAACCGGGATCTTCATTTTCCACCATTTCTATAGAGAGCAAAATAAACGCACCATCTTAAATCTTTGAAATGCACGTCTGTTAAAACAGTCCGTGTGAAACAATGATACCGGAGCTGTGCAGTGTCTACACAGCGGGAGTGATGCGACAGCAGAGACATTTTACATAGATGGACTTTGGTGACATACAGTAAACGAAGCTTCGAGGCAAAGAATTTGCCTTGAACATTCTTTGTAATCGAATTATTCGAGCTACTCGAATAATCGTTTCAGCCCTAGTAAAAACTATTGATAAAGTGAATGAGGACACAAATGGTGGTCAGGAGTATGTTATGCCACATAACATATAGCATGTATTGGGTATCTGTCTTGAGGCGCTCTTCCATAGGCATTCAGGAACTGTACCTAAACTGTACTGTGATGGCACGGAATCTTCAGCACGCTTTGATTTTCCAGCGTATCTCAGTGTAACAATGTTTCTGACTCAATTCTCCCCCGTCCATGAAGTCAAACGAGTGGAAAGTTTTTTTCTGTCAGAGCCACTTTTGTTTTTGCGGTCTTTTATTATTTATAGTCTTGTTTGAGTTTTTTGTTTTTTTTTCTCTGCGTTCTTTAGCCGTACCCAGAACAAAAACCAAACCCAGATAACTTGTTAGTGATGTCCTGGATCACCTTCATGTTTCTCACAGTGTTAAAGATTTGTTAGTGTTATGGAAAACTCCCAATGAAATGAATCTTCAGCCCTTATCCTCAGTCATTTTACTTTGTCGACGTCCCTGTTTGTGTCTCCACTGTTGTCTTTTTGTGCAGTAAAAATAAACAATGGCCTCTTTCTATGTTGTGATGACATTTCAACCAATCAGAAAGCAGTGACACAGTCAGCTCGGCTGTGGACCACTTTCAGCCCTGCCGTCCAGCAGCTCGAGTACAGGGCGAGTACGGGTCACTTTATTTGTTTGTGGTAGTTACAGCGCGGTTCCTTGTGGCAGTGATAAAGTGCCATTGGTCTTTCGTACCAACACACAAGATTCAATACAGTTAACACCAAACAGCCTGTTTTGTTGATTTGTTGATGTGAAAAATAACAACACTTGGTCATCACATGGACTTAAAAAAACATTTTTTTGTGTGAACCTTCGCTTAAGGTCAAGGTTCTTGCATGAAGTCTGGAACTGGTTCACATTATGTGTGGGTTTTTCATACCTTTAAGAGGTTCTTCACACTCATTTTCAAAAATGCTTAAATCAAATGATCCATGTCAATGAACCGTTAGTTGCATCTTTCTTCAAAGAAGGCTCCACATTTCTACCACATAAATAAGAATTCCTGATACTGTTGGCCTGTGTAACGTGAGGCCTTGTGCAAAACCTCAGAGCTTCAGATCAGATCAGAGCTGCTGTTTTGCTCCAGTGGTTTGAGGGATTTGCTGTTAGCATTACAGAACACAAGACCATCCGGATAGACTGGCTGAAATTGCAAAGCCAATTATGGTCTGAAAATAAAAAAAACCTACAATGGAGTATCATACAGAGGCAGAAAAACAACACCTTATCCACCAATCCAGAACTTTTCCCATGGAGCACTATTCAAATGGAGCACTATTCAAATGAGGACATTCTGTTTGGATTTGCTCCGTTTATGTGTCTGCATCGGCAGACGACGACATAAAATATCTCCGATATCCACATCGATCCACAATTCCCACATCCCTGCGTTCCTAATGCGATCCTGAAAGGATGATGTGTTGCTATGGTATCAGGCTCTCCTTTGGGAAGCTGTTGAAGAGTAAGACTGATGGTCTGCCCGGGGCGCCTGATTGGTCAAAAGGCTTTTTCTTTACAGTTCGAGCTTTATTCAGTAGAGGGAAACACTTGAGTACTTCAGTACTTTAGGTGATTTGTGTTACCACATTAAAGCTACAACAAAGTGAGAATTTTGGCACCTTAAAAACATAGCTAAAGTTGAAGATTTTGTGGACAAACAAGACTTATCCATGCCTTATCCGTGCCTTTATTTCCTGCAGGGATGACTACTCCAACTCTCCACTCACTGGAATTCCTAAAAAGCCCATTAGACAGCTCCAGCTTATTCAACATGCTGCAGCCAGAGTTCTAACCAAAGCCAAAAAAAGAGAGCACATTATTCTAGTTCTCAGGTCCTTGCACTGATCCCAGTTCGGTATAAAACTGATTTCAATGCATTTCTCATCCTGTACAAATCACTGAGTGGTTTGGTCCCTAATTAATCTCTGATTTGTTTGATGTACATAATCCTGGTGGGTCTCTTAGATTTATTTTTGTCCTATTCCTGTAAAGCACCCTGAATTACCTATGTGTATGATAAGGGGCACTATTAATAAGCTTGACCTGACTTTACTTACACTCAAGTATTGCTGAATTCTTGTAGTTTTACTCAGCTTCATTTTCATGAGAATAAAAAAAAAACATTTAAATCCTTACAGTTTCTTCTAGACCTTCGAAGTTCAAAGCACACATTTCAGAGTCCATGCTGTGCCATGCTTTAATTCATTATAATTTTTTTATTAGTTTATTAAATGTATTATTTATTCAAACATCTGTATTATGTATTAAAACATCTCATCCAAATAGAAAACTAAAATTTAAAAAAGGAAAATTTAACAATGAGTCACATGCGGATCTACACATGCCCATTTTAAAGGCCCCTTTCAAGAAAATGTCCCCTGATTTTGGTTGCTGTGCATAAATATTGTTTCAAAACATACTTTAGCCTAGATCGCTTTTTAAATGAGGCAATGTACAATTCACACCAATCAGAACTGCGTTCATTTGCATATGTCAGTCTTAAAGGCATGGTAACAAAAACAGACTACAAACCTTATGTTGTGTGCCGAGGCATGTTGTACTGTGTCCCTCTCTGTTTCTTCTCTGGTTTTTGCTCTATCCTACTTGCTATAGGTCCCCTAAATGACATGTGCCTTATGGAGAACATATGATTGGCTGATCGCAGGGGAATTTCCCTATTGGAGGATTGCTCCTTGATGTCCCGCCTCCAGCCTTGAAGAGGACGTCATCGTCAGAGGAAGTGGGGGAGAGAGTTGGGGGAGAGTGTTTGATTGGAGTAATGTGCTGTGGGAGTGAGTTTGGAGAGTGTGTTGCCTGTGCTTGTGAAAACTTTATGAACAGAGTTGTTCTTTTGTTTCGTTTGGGAGTTGGGTCAGGTTAGTTTTCTATGTTCTTGCACCTTTGTTTCCACACACTTTAGTAATCCTTTGTTAGCTCACTAGGTAAGCGGGGGACACCAATCTCTGTATGTTTTGATGTTTTGTTTTGTTTAAGAATAGTGTAGATTAGTTAGGAATGGTTATGGGTCTAGAATAGGTTAGAGTACTTCACCATTTAGAGTAGGGACGTTTTTTGGTTTGTTTTGTTCTTTCCTTTGGTGTCGTCACTAGGCCCAACCCGTTTGTTTTCCTGTACACCTTTAAGGTGTACTTTGATGTAAATTATTTGTAAATAGAATTGTGATTTGGTACTTTGCTTCACTATATATATTTGCACCAGTGTCTTCACTAACTATCTGTAAATATTTGTTTAATACACTAACTTTTGAATTTAACTCGTCTGTTTTGTACTCCTTTTTACTGTGTACGTTTAAGAGTCCTCCCTACCACCCTGATCATTATCCCTAGCCATAACAGGTAGAATGCAGAGTCACATCCTGCACCGAGCGTGGCACTGTGCACAGTCAGGGCCTCGTGGTTAGGGAATTGCTCCTGCAACCAGAAGGTTGTAGGTTCAAATCCCAGAACTCCAAGTGGGACCTTGAGTAAGGTACCGTCCCCACACACTGTTTCACTTGGTGAATGGGTTAAATGAGTTAAATACAGAGGAAGAATTTCGTGCTGTTGCATGTTCACGCGTGACAAAATGGTCACTTCACGTAAGGCAGTGCTTTGGTGCCCTCTGTTGGTGAATTTTATTGTACAGTTCCAGTGCCTGAAAAGCTTTGGCTCAATGTGTTGGATTCACACAAAAAAAGTCATTGTTATATCCTCACACTGGCCACAAAAAATAAGGTGCTCTGCTATATTGTCTGGGAACCAGGCCTCACTGATAATTAAATCTTGTTTATTTATTGATCAACCTTGTAAATTTGACCAAGTGATAAATATTACTAGATATCTTTTCTAACTAATAAAGTAATAGTTATTAATGATGAAATAATAGTAAAATGAACACTTGAATATGCTGCAAAAGCTCTTGTTCTTGGCCTTTGCCATCACTGTGTTACTGGAAGCGGAGTTGTCTGGCAGTTAGTGCTTCCAGAAGAAAAGAACTGTAGTTCTGAAACACAGTATACATCATTATTTAGGGCCATCTTTTCATTGAGGATAATAGCTCAGCTCTTCTCTTCATCCCTCATATGTATTCTTGTGTGGGGGATTAGGTCTATCCACACACACTGCCAATATTATGTTAGTTATCTGCACTAGGTGGTCTGGCATTTTCATAGGAATGAACGCAGATCTTTGATGTCTAACTTGAAGGTACCTGAAAACATCATTCTTCCCAAATTCTAATTGTGTTATGAATCAAAAGACTGTGGTTCTGAAGAGATTTCATTTAGCAAAAGGAGTATAACACCAGTATCATAGGGAAAACACTGACACTATTCGAAAGTAAAGTGTAAAGTTAACACTACGAAACACAATGTACTTAAAATGTGCTTAACCCTACCTTAATTTACCCCTGAAAATACACCAGACCCCGTCATTTGAATTAAGTGGCCATTAATTTGTGAAACCAACCCCTTAAATTTACATTAAATTTAGATTTAAGGCATGAGTGTGAAACCCCTTAATCTTAAATTTAAAGGGTTCATTTAGGAGGTTCTATTATTTAAGGGGCAAATTAAATAATCCCACAACTTTCTGATCGGAGGGAGAATTCCCTAACCTCTAAGCCACCAGCTACCCTGAAGTTGATGGGATAGACGTCGCTGTAGAGGGCATGCGATCGGCCAGAGGTTATCTAGAGTCACCAAAGCCACTTTGGGTTTTGGGTCTGATAAATGCACACATTCACCAGAGGGGTCAGTGCTCGTTTGCATGTATTAGCTCTGGAATTACCACAGTTATCTGAGGAATGTGTGGAGCAAGGGGTGTCAGGGGTGTCAACAGTGGTATGAACCAACCAAATAATAATCTGTTATTAATTTGCAACACAGAAATAAAGTTGTAAAAAGTAACTCACCATGAGACTTCAATTTTTACAGAAACAGTTTCTTATTCAGTTTCACTTTACATGAAAATGAATAAATATGCAGTTAAGTCCAAAGTTAATATTCAGTTTTATCTTGGCTATAAGGGAAGAAAAATTTGTTGTACAATATTAGGAGGGTATCTGTAAATATGTGAGTTGTTTGGGGTTTGCCTTTAAAGGAAGTTGCTGAGAACTCTGTTTATTTCTAGACTCCAAAAGGTAATAACTTTTGGTCTTGCTTATTCTATAACCTGAGAATGTCAAGATTGAAAGGTTTTTTTTTAATATATAGTAGTATTCACACACTTTCATACATTTTCTTGCTCACTCAGGACGAAATCTGTATTCAGAAGCGTTTAAGTGTTGAATGTGTATGTGTTGGGTTCTCCCTGAAGTTTTATAACCATTTGGGTGGCAGCAAAGATGCCTTAAAAGAAAAATGCTTGATGTACCATCTGCAGTAGTGTCCTGAAGTCCAAATAGGGATCAGTTTCGGTCACAGGCAAAAGTAGGTTTGAAATTGATTACAAAAGTCATATTTCTGTGAAGTGCACTACAGATGTAGACTCACCACTCGATTGCAGATGCTCTGAAGTTCTTGTTGAAGCTTATAAGGGTGTTTATGTCTTCTTTACTCAGCTTAAAATCAAAGAC
>JBBIGA010143956.1:0-19691 GCA_037576975.1 Alestes dentex | reverse complement strand
AATAGTTATTTTGGCAAAGCCATTTAATAATCTTCTTTACGACGAGAGACTCAAAATTAAACAACAGGGCAGACCGATGCCCAAGACTGATTTGGTGCAAAAATCAGGGAAAAATAACAGGTCTTTTCAGCTCTCCCAGGATGACCAGGTGAACTGGCTGTCTGGAGTGTTCAGTCTGGGCAGGGTCGCTGAACATGCAATCAATTAAGGTTTTCACATTCAGTTGGCAAAACATAATGAAACAATAATAATAAAAAAAAAACAGACTGAATCGTCCGATTGATGTGACTTCCTTGCTGGCCTTCAGGAGCTGGCATTCAGGGGTCATGATGGAAGCAGTGAATCAGCAAACACTGGGAATTACAGGGAATTTACAGAAACATGAGCTAAACATGACTCTGTCTTGGCCACACAATTTCAGTCATCCGCTGTGTTTTCTGGTATGTCCCATTCTATCCAAAATGAAAGACTAGCAGCCGCCACTGGTGCCATTTCACCTCAGCTTTGGTTAAAATACTTGATCAAAAACAAAGACGACGACCTGTTTAAGGCAGTTGCAGGTTAAGACAAAGCAGAGGTTTCTAAAAGCACTACAGTATAAACACTATGAGGTCATGCCTACAAATGTGTATAGTGAACATTTATCATACTTTCTCCTCATAACAATTTAAATAGATGGTCCTGATTGACTGTTAAATTGATGGGTCTCAATGCACCTCTAATTATGGAAATGGACAGGTTTACTGGGGGGCCCTAGAAGGGTTTTTCCCTTTTCCAATCATAGATTTTAGAATCTAGCGCATTTCATGCATTAAGATAAAGTGTTTTTAGTTTAGATAATGTATCAGCTTTTTCAGATTTATGAGGTATTGTCTCTCTTGTGCTAGGGATTTGCTTTTGTTGAGTATTTCTCCTAAATACTCAAACTTTACAAGAGCAGCTTGAGTGAATTGATTGTTGTAGCATCTGCGGTTTCAAACAGGTTAGTGAAGCACAATTATACATTTTAACCATGCAGGTCTCTACTCTGTCTAATTCCTTAGGTAAGAGGGTGGGCACCACTCCGTGTAATTTTGACAGTGGCTGGGGAAGTGTAATTTGCTTTGTTCCATTTATTTTCTCTTAGCCAAGTTCAACCAAATTCAGTCCAGAGAAGGGAAGTGTTTTAGTGTATGTGTATATTGTGGCAGGTGGTGGCTTGGTGGTTAGGGAGTTGCCCCTGCAATAAAAAGGCTATGGGTTCAAATCCCAGGGCTGCCAGTGGCACCACTGAGTTACTCTTGAGCAAAGGACTGTCCCCACACACTTCTCCCATGGCGCCATTGTCGGCAGCCCACTGCTTCACTTAGGTGAATGGAGTAAATACAGAATACTCAAGTAATTTCCTCTGGGATCAAGATTGTGCCTTGCCTCACTCGTTATATATATATAGTCATGTGGGGTGCTCGGGGAGAGTGAGGCAAGGCACAATTGCATGTTCTTTTTAGATGGTTTAATACATAAAGACACAGACTCCACAGAATTAAACAAAAAGGCACAAGGGCCTAACTGAAAAACACTAAACAGTACATACATAAGGAAGGGGTCTCGTGCTGGAAACATCAGGGTAGTGTTAGGGTTGATCCGCAAACTAAAACTCTAAAACTCAAACTCAAGGAACTTAAATACACAAACACACTCTGACAAAAACCAATCACAAGACACAGTCACTTAAACTAAAACACAGAACAGGTGACAGTGACTACAGACGCAAACATACTTCAAGTTCAAAATAAAAGTCTCAATACAAAAACCTAGCCCTAACATAGTTACACTGCAAAATATGACCACCGCAGAACTTGAACAAGTGGCAATCGGGTTGAATGATTTGAATGCTTCAGCAGGCAAGAAGGATATTCTGTAAGTTATGTGAAGACATGGCCAATTTGCTTGAACTTGGCTCAATTAAATCTATATGCCTCTATGAATGAGCTTACAACTTTTCATTAAGATTGGCCATTCACACAGGCATGTATTGGTTGCCTAGTTTCGATTAACTATTGATTTCCATTTTGCTGACTGAGCCAAATAAAATGTTGTAGGCTAAACTTGTTTTAAGTTCAAAAGATATTTCACTTCATGAACACATTTTAGTACAGCGTAAAAGGACTACATGCTTACTCCCTGTGTAACAAATAGTTACCTAGGTTTTTGAAAACTGACCCCATATACCCTCATACTCCACACAAGGCTACTTAACAGGTTTCATCACAAGCTATATACTTTGTAAACAAGAAGAAGTTATACATAGCCTTGACTCTGAAGGAGTTTTGTGTAAGAAACCACTTTTGCATCAGTTAAGCCCTTGCCACAAGGGCTCACTAAGGGGGCAAAGAAGACATTTATGAGAAGTGTCAAAATGAGAAATAGGGCACCCTACAGCTTTGACCGGAGCAAATAAGGATCGCAAGACTGCAACTTGCCATATGAAAGAAGTCTCTCAATAACGACATCCTATAGACAAGCATTCTACTCAACTCACATATTCTCTTGCTGTTACTGTTATCTTTGCACTACTGTTTTTACACAGCCATTCATTTGAATTAACGTGTTTACACAGCTGCAAAGCAAGCCATGTATTGTTCGTGTTGTCTGTGCAGACCTTCATTTATTATACATGAACATCCGGTGTATAGAAAACATTATCTGAATACCTTGTAGCTATAATAAAGGAATAGGAATACGCAGTGTTGTACAATTTGTCAGACCAAAACAAAAGCAAGCTTTATAATACCAAAATAAGTTCTCTGAATAGCAGAACGCTTTTGGGTGCTGTATGAAAGCGTTAAAGATTGTTTACTATAGGATATCCATCATAGAGAAGAACATTTTACCATGCCAAAACCCATTTACAGATTCAAACTGATACATATTTGTGCACAAACCTGTATTTGTATTATAGCTATGATCTCATGTTAGCACAGTCTAGGTAGCTTAACATCTTGAACAAAGCTGAACATTGAAGTCTGCAGGCAAACCACAACTATTAATAATTTTATTTACAATGTTAATAATTAAAACTACAAATAATATAAGTATCAAATAATGCAGTTCCTTACCAGTGTGCTATGGTTGCCAGCATCCAAGGTTACAAAAAATTAAAAGTCAAAGACTTTAAATTAAATTTGCTGCCAATGGGGCAATCCCCTTAAGTGGCAATCCTCGGCTGCACCCAGCAGTGCGGTGAGCATTTAAGTAGCTGAGCCACATCTCTAAAGAAAGAGCAGGAAAAGTGCTGAGACAGGGAGAGTGAGGGAGAAAGACAACCTCTGGACTCTGGATGTTGGTAATGGGATTAAACCTAGCATTTTAACTAAATAATACCTAGTCTTTATTTAGTTACAGCTATGAGAACATGGTGAGGCACCACATGGAGGCACCAGGCAGGAGCAAAGTGTAAATGAGCTTGGTGGACTCACACTAGTGAAACATCAGTAAGATTGAGGTAAAGGGAGTTTATTAATAAAGATGAAAGAGACTTATTTGCCTGAGTTTTGATTCTTTCAAGTTTTGATGACCAAAAGTCAGAATTTGACATAAGAAATTTCTGGGTCCAGAGAACATCAGATTCTTCAGTCAGAATTGACCTCCTGGCACTGAGGACAAATTGTGACGTGCAAAATCAGTCAACTATCCCTTTAAGGCTAGTCAACAACTAACCAGTAACGACAGCATTTTCTCTGAAGCCAGCTTCATGCATAACCATCCCCTTAGAGAATACTATTTAGAGAATATTACTGCCACCCCCACCAAAGCTTAATTCCAATGAATTGGTTGAGCTTTCTTTGAAAATACGTTTTCCATCTTCCTACCATTTCTCCTCTCTCAGTGAAAAAGCCAGGTGGAGCAGTGCCTCATAATGGGATATAAATGAACTGTATGTGGAAGGAGAATGATTTGAATCCCCATGCGGTGTGACGAAAGCCTTCCAGGCTATTGTGCTATGCTGAGCAAGAGGCCAAGCAGTGATGAGACCGTCTGGGGCCGTGGATGAAAAGTTAAAGAATGGAACAGCTGGCTTTATGGATGAGAGCAGCCCGGGGGCTGTGATATACAGAGAGGATGAGGGCCAGTAATTGTTCGGTTAAACTCCAGTCTTCCTCGTCCAAGAACATCCATCCTGCCTGATGGTGGTGCCTTCAATAAAGTGGCTCAGGCAAAGCTAGGGCCCAGTTTGCTTCATTACTGAAAACTGACCAAAGGCTGTCAGAGAACAATTCAGACTGACTGGTAGGTAAAATGGGACAAGTTATATCCAGTGCGAGTGCGAGGGATATTGCAATGTTTTTGACTAGGCATGAAGAGATTCAATGGCATTTTCTTGTCGAAATGAGAGGCAAAGTTCTATACTGTCAGCTTGCCATTTATCAGAAAATGAGAGGACAAATTTCAAAGATCTATTCAGCTTCGGAGAAAGGCTTGTTTGTTTGACCTGGTCAGGAGATGCCTAGTGACATTAATTAGCAGATCACCCTAACAGTTCAGTAGGAAGATCGGATGCAGATAAACTGAACACACTCTCGCTGCCCCCTTCCTGTCCGATTCAGATGCAGAGCAGTTAGCGGGTTGCCAGCAGCTGTTTGGTTAAACTCCAGCTTTCTTTGTCCAAGATCACCGATCCAGCCTGATGGTGGACCCTTCACCACTTAAGCAGCTCACTAAAAACCAGGGCCCAGCTGCCCATCCAGCAACCTTACTTGCTTCAAACCAACCAAAACAAATTGAGCAAATGGACACTTATTTAAATTGCAAATAGACTGAGGTATAAAATTGTCAAATCCAGTTCTGCCAGGTAGTATGGCAAGATTGTACCAAGTATCTTAAAATGCTCAAAATTTCTTAAACTACTGACTTCTTGAAATAATGACATGGTTTATTGGGATTGAAATAATTAAAAAATAAATAATAAATAATAAATAATAAATAAATAATAAATCATTATTTTGACAAAGTACATTAACAACATGAGGGAAAAAGTCATTACTTTGAGATAGTTTGTCAGTTTGAGAAAAGTCCTTAATTTGAATTGATGACTCAAAGCTGATGTATTCCTACAAGAAACAGAGAAAGAAACTGGCAGGAACATGTATTAATTGTATTGCTTATTTATCATGAAAAAAAGTCCACTTTTTCTCATTTATCCTTGGCAGAAAGCTTGTTTGGCTCACCTGGTCATGTTAAGGCTGCCAGCACCAATTAGGAGCCCTTCAGACTTTGACTGGAAAACCGGATGCAGATAGCAATGAACACACTCTTACAGTTCCCTTTCTGCCTAAACCAGACACTTAACGCAGTCCTTAACAAATGGTGAGGGTCTTCAGAGAGAACCTTATATTGATTTTTTTTTTTTTTCGAAAAGGAGACATTTAAGAGGTTCCGGAGACAGTCTGTTTGTTTACTCCAACATTTGTTGTCTTCAATCTTTTATCACAACGAGGAGAAGATATCTTAGAAGATATCCTTTCACTGGACATCTCTTGGATGAATGGCCCAGAGGTTATGATGACTGTGGACATAGATGGAGACTTTCTCACCCAAATCCTCCCCACCCACAGATGTCAACATGTATGCTTTGTTATGTCCTATCAGCCATTGCCGAATGTTGTTCACTACTCCCTGTGCTTTCTCAGGGCCGGAAAGCTAAAGTAATTAACGAAGAAGTAATGGATCTCTTCCTCTTGGCTGTTAATGAAGGTTCAACAGCTCAATCAATTTCAATTTCCTCTCTGTGCTATCAATAGCCTGTTATCTTTGTGGTATTGAACTAAGAACTGTTCTTTGTCTGTTTTCTACTTTTTTTCTGGAGGGAGGGGTCTGTTTTTATCCATGACAATCATTATGGTGGTGAACTGAGGACCATTTGCGCAGGTGATCCTTAACGGCTTAACAGTTAAGGAGAAAGAAGATGAATCACATCCAAAATGCATCATAAACACTGGTCTGGCCTGCCGTGGTTTCTGAGCCTTAATACCTTTAAATGCCAGCATAAGGAAGCCAGTGGGCTCTTCTAAGATTGTTTAACTCCTAGAACCAGAAACACATCAGCCGAAATGAGAAAAGGATTCCGACAATAGTACTGCTGTCTGGTCACGTGGAATGTCATTGACCAGACTTTGGATACACAGTGACCCTTACGGCCATCAAAAAATGTCTGGTGTCCAGACCTGTTCTTTCTTTTAAATTTGTTACAGTACATCACTACCCCATTCCTTAAAAGAAAACATGCCAAATTTCATATTTCCTCCATAGGTGGTGGTGTGGCAACTGACTCAGGAACCACTTAAGGTATGCTTACACTTGGCTACATTTGCTCGCATCTTCTAAAGTTCCATTTGGATCACTCAACAAAATGACCACCACTAGACAATCAAAATTCAAGAGCCAATATATGCCATAAAATATAAACTAAATAAAGTCTTAATCATTGTCTCATTGGTTATATTATACACTGCAATGAAGTACTTCTAGTTTTCTTATGGCATTGTCTTAGACACATCAGAGACTTCAGAAATTTTTATTGAGTGTAGACAGACAGAGTGGTGAAGGAAAGGCTAGAAGGTTTCAGCAATTCTCCACCATGGTCAGTGGACTGTATATGGGAAAAGCCCATCACAACCTCTTTCTCAGCCGGGACAACACCATCAGGGCCCCCTTGGATGGTTTGGGCACGACGACAGCAAGTTAACAACTCTGCCACAAATCATCAGCGTGGCTATGAATCACAGAGCTCTGGCTCAAGGACAATGCCAAGGCTGGCAATACACCTTCCCAAGATCTGGGCATCACCACCTGTTGTTACCTGATAATTGCTCTGAATGAATATCTTAGATGTTTTCTAAACCCTTGAACCCTGCATGTATTATTCAGTTATAAATATTAAGATCTATTATTTAATTACAATTGTCCATTATTTGGTAACAATTATGAAAGCGGATGTTGAAGAGGCATCATACAGGCCCTATAAGTATTACCCTTCAGTTATTGCCAATGACAACAAAAGCATGGTGTGATTTTAGATTTTGTCTCTTTGATTGAATCCAAGAGGAGGTCTCTCAAAATCACTACTATATTTGTATTCCTAAGTAGAAGACATAGGAATACAAATATTATTCTTCCTAAGTAGAAGAATTTTAGTAGTGATGTAACGGTTGTGCTTGTGATGTGAACTGCAGATTTTCTTCCTCTATTGTTGTCTCAGAAAATGTGCATCATTCTGTGTTCAATATAGAGCGGAGAATATACATACAGATATACATTCATTTAAATGTGTCATTGTATGAAATTCCAAGTAGGTATTTCAATACACACAGGTATTTGTGCATGTCTGTGTCATGTGTCTTCCAGGCACGTTCGGCAGGCACACACACATCAGTCGAATTCTACGTGCTGCATTCTTTTATTTTAAGTCAAAACAAAACAAACTCAAAAAGGCATGAGAGCCAGACGCAAATAATAAATCGAGGAGACAGGATTTCCTCAAGTAAATATGATGGGTTGACCCAAAATACAACCACGAACACAACCCCCTTAAATACACCCAAACCCAAATCCCACAACCAATGAACAAACACAAACATTTAACACTAACTAAACATGGCTGTAACTAATAACCCCCAAACCCCACCACACTTCACAATAAAGGCCCCAACCACAAATCCCAAACAAAAACAGAAAAACTCATTACTGTCCCAGCCCTGACAGTCTGTATATTTTAGCTGAACCAGTGTATTTGTTTCAGATGATGAACAGTGGCAACTCTATGCCAAGACCCCTAACTAAAGGAGTCCCTGTAAAAATGCTGCAATCAGTGTAAAATGTGTTAACTCTTTTAACTTTTCCACTTTCCTGCTATGATTGGAGGCAGAGACTGAATGGTACATGGAATTAATTGTATAACATTTGAGGTTTAAGTTGTACACCCTCCATTGCTCTTCATTGGAGTGAGTTGCTGAAAATTTTGCTGAGAATTTTAACACCTGCTGTCAGCGTGCCAGATACATTTAACATTACAAGGCAGTGCTACACATCAACACAATGCATTTCGTATTTGCTATCTTCTCCAAGTCACAAGCCCAAGCCATCAATCTAGCACTCAGCAAACTGTGCCTGAGGAAAAGTTGATAAGACGTGTCTGAAAGCGACATAATCTTTTCCCTACAGATATGACTGTGACATGGCTGACCTTTGAGAAACCAGAAAGACAGAAACCAGAAAGACAGCACATAGTTGTTTGGTTGCTACCAAAAAGGAAATGTATATTACTTTAAAGCAACAAAGTAAAAGAAGACAATGTGCCGCACATATTTGAAAAACATGAATATTTTGGGCCTGTCATTTTGCATTGGACCTCATTACTAGTAGACCTTGTCATGACTCTCTCCTGCCACAGCCACACCTTAAGCCAGAAAGTCCCATGAAACTGCAGTGCATGAGTTACTCTTATAATTAACTCGATTAACGTATCTGCATAATTTGCAAAATAACATTAAAATAGTGTAGCAATTATAAATTGAGATGTCTAAGGGTTAATAAGGACAAGGATCTGTACTTGCTGTACTTGAGGCAAATTAGGTCCTCACTTACACAGAAGCAGAGTTGCCAGAGGCACCATTCTGACACAGCAATAAATGGAAACCTCATTTCCATGGTGTCCTTATTAGCATCTGCTCACAACACACAGAGCAATGCATTAGCTTTGTGTTTTTCTCAATCTCAATCTCGGTCTCAAAATTGTTTGCTTGGGAAGGAAAAGGCTTAATTATATTTGGTTTTCATTGAAATTACATACCATTAAAATGCTGACTTGATTAAGCAGAGCTCCAGGATGTGTTTCAACGGGGGGAATATTGTATAAGTTGGTATATGAGGTGGTATATGGTGGTATATGTGCCAAGTTTCTGAGGACCAGTTAGTGTGACCACATTTGCATAATCATTGTAATTTTCATTCATTATAATAATCATTTGCATTTTTGGAAGGGGTACTGCTTTTCCCATGTTTAAAGTAACTACATTCTTCATTTTCAACACTCAGCTGCGCTCACAATTTATTTGATAAGATCCGATCAGGCTCTTTATTTCACTGCTCAGACGAAGTCACTGCATAAACAAAACCTGTTAGAGCTTTAAAACCTGTTTCTTCAAGTTAATGACTTAATGCTGGCTCTGGAATGTTGTCCATAGGGGAAACATAAATCTACTGCTAAGTAGACATTTTTTTGTTTTGCTTTTGAGGAAATTGCTTATGACTGCATAGACACACAGAGACTCAGACACAAGAACAATATAAAATATAAAAATTTCCAATAAAATCTTTAGAAAACGCTCAATATTTTCTTTTGTTTTTGTTTGTTTTGTACTGATGTTTTGTCCATGTATGACGTCTGTGTAGTCATATGTACCAAAAATAACTGGTACATATGACATAATTTATCATTCATAATTCATTTCTACATTATCATTTTACAACCTCTCTTTATTCTTTTTTCCAAATTAGCAGGTTATTTATGTTATTTCACCCTAACTACCAATTTACATTTAGTTTGTTGTGATCTAAACATATCATTGGGAAAGCTGTGGAAATGCGATCGGCTCAAATAATTGCAATCAGTAATGAGATTTTTTTACTACAGTGTTTTACTAGAGACTCTGCTAAATCAGTATGGCGGAGAGTGGCTGCTTTCTCAGGAAGTGACCATTTCACTGACCACCAAAATTTGTGGTCAGTGAAGTCACATTCAGTTGTTTTCACTTTATGAAAACAAAAAATGAAAATTGACAACTGGAAATTGCTTATGACTGCACAGACAAACAGAGACTCAGAGACAAGAATAATATAAAATATAAAGTCTAAATATTTCCAGTAAAATCTTTAGAAAACGTTCACTATGCAATACACTATGCTACACAAATGTAAGTAACTTACAGTTAAGTGAATTACAGCACAAATGGTGGTTAGGAGTCTGTTATGGCACATAATAGAGATCAGTAGTATATAAGTAATATTGATAATTGCATGATAAGACTTTTGTACATAATAAGATATTGCACATAATGATTATGTTTTAACACCCGATAAGAACATTGCCTGATATTGCACACGGTAGACTATTGCACATCGTAGCAAAATAATAGTGCACATAATAATTTAAACCTGGTAGGAAATTGCACAACAAAGTCGCATTAGGTTATTGCAGAGAGAGCGTAGATGTGTGACAGAGGGAGGAGTTATAGAGCCTGATGGTGGTGAGGAGGAAGGATTTCCTGTGGCGTCCGGTGGAGCAATTTACGCTGGTGAAAATGATCAATATAAGTGAAACATACATATGGCTCCTTACTGGTAACACACAGTGGAAACAATATTTGGTTATGTCTTAACTCAGCCTTCAAGATGACTCATGATTTAAATATAAGCTGGAATTTCGTTCTTCACAGCATAGTGAAATAGCAGTGAGAAAATTGTTGCCGACCAAAGTATCAGCGTGAAATTCTGAGACATCTCAATCTCATCATTTACTATTCCCTCTCAATTAGGCTACACTGGGCTCTGCTGATCTGAAGGACTAGCTGAACAGCCACACAGCAAAGAGTTCCTCTTCTGCTCAACATCACACCAGCTAGGTTGATTACAGTGACACCAGTCTCTCTTTCGTCTTCTCTGAACTAATTATCCTCACAGAGAAGTGTGGTCAGTGCCATCAAACGACAAAAATGCAAATTGTCTGCCTCACTTATACTAAGTAAATTAACATGTTTTTACAAAATAATTGTAAGGGTTTTTTTTCCCTCTGAAAACTTGAATCCATCCATTATCTGAGCCACTTATCCTAACCAGGGTGGCATGGAGTGCTCAAGCCTATCCTAGCCCCAGCCTGGAATCAAACCTGGGACCTTCTATGTGGCAACTTATTCATAGTTGCGGTAAAGTATAGTGTTCATAAAGCCCAGTAAAGTGTCTGATGGCTTCTTTTTTTGTTTTTTTGTTTTTTCATTGGAGCTACAAGAAGAAATGTGCTACCCAGGGGTGCACAAGGGTCAGTCTCCAGCATGGTCAAATACTGGGTGTAACCCTGGCAATTAAGAAATAAAGTGTGTTTAAATAGCAAAACATCATCAAACTGTGCTGGACAATGACCCTCTAGAGGGCTTGTGCATCCATTATGACTAAACAATATTGGTGCTTCTGGAGGCCTATTTATTAACCTTTATCTGTCCAAAATAGCAGACCTGTTCAAAATAGCAGACCTATCCAAAACAGCCTAAATAGGCCAGTGGTTAGGGAGTTGTTCCTGTGATCAGAAGTTTGCAGGTTCAAATCCAAAGGCACCACAGTGGCACCACAGAGGTACCCTTGAGCAAGGTACAGTCCCCACACACTGCTCCCTGGGTGCCGCAGTGATTGCCCGCTGCTTCACTTGGTGAATAGGTTAATTTCAGAGAGCTGTTTTGTACTGTTCACACTGGGTGCTGTGGTGTGTTCACGTATGAAAATTAGACCCTTTACACGTGTTTGCACAATGCAAACTGGATTAAGTTGTTAAATCATTTCAAATTTGTATATACTGTGTATGTGATTTTGACACTGTGTGATGAATTGTTATCTGTAAAAATGACGAGGTTAATTGTTTAGCTTGACCATCACTGTATGCTAATTATAATGATAGGCTGCTACATATTTACAGCATGTAGCTTTTACTAGTTTTAGGTTTTGATAGTGTGGTTAAAAAGTCATCACAAGTCAAAGACTAATCCCTTAAATGGTAGACTGTACTGATAAATTAATCTTAAGATTATTCTTTTATAAATTAATAAATTAATCTCTTATTATTCTTTTCAGTAGCTGCTATGACTTTTTCAATATAGCTGGATTTTATTACAAGACCAGTAGGGGTGGTAGTAGCCTAGTGGATAAAACACTTGCCTGTAAACCTGATGACCCTAAAGCTGCAAGTTCAAACTCCTGCTTTCTACCATTGTGTCCTTGAGCAAGACATTTAACCCTAAGTTGCACCAGGGGGACTGTCCCTGTAGCTAATATAATAATCATTTGCATTTTTGGATGAGGTACTGCTTTTCCCATGTTTAAAGTAACTACATTCTTCTTTTTAAACACTCGGCTGTGCTCACAATTTATAAGATAAGATCCAATTAGGCTTTTTATTTCACTGCTCAAACAAAGTCACTGCATAAACAAAACCTATTAGAGCTTCTTGAAGTTAATGACTTAATGCTGGCTCTGGAATGTTGTCTATAGGGGAAACATAAATCTACTGCTAAGTAGACATTATTTTGTTTTGTTTTTGTTTGTTTGTTTTGTACTGATGTCCACATATGATGTCTGTGTGGTCATATGTACCTAAAATAACTGGTACATTTAACGTAATTCATCATTCATAATTTATTTCTACATGATAATTTTACAACCTCTCTTTATTCTTTTTCCAAATAAATACGTTATTTATGTTAGTCCACCTTAACAACCAATTTACATTAAGTTTGTTGTGATGTAAACATATAATTGGGAAAGCTGTGGAAATAAAATGCGAACAGCTCAAATAACTGCAATCAGTAATGAGATTTTAAACTACTGTGTTTTACTAGAGACTTTCTACTGCTTCTACCACTTCTTGTTTGTTTAAAAGGCTTTATTTTACTTTAATTTCACTACGATTTCAATGTATCATTGAATTTTGCTTTATTTTATTACCATCTCTTATATCATAATTGATTTATGTTTAGGCTTCTTTATCCCTTGTTTGGCTACACTATGAATGAGGGCCACTTTCAATGTACCCTGGGTTCGTATCAGTTCTGAATTATTACAATTCAGTGTGGGGTAGTTTTCCATCCTTTTCACTTTTGCAATGACTTGTTATTTCTTGGCATCAGAAACGATGGTAAAATCTTAGTCTGTAACCGTCTTCATTGTGTAATGAAATATGTGATTACAGAATCATATTTGAATAGCACGTCAAAATTCAGAGGACTAATTCTCAGTTTCTAAGGCATGAGAGATTCTAAAGTTTGATCGTGTGACTGATTCATTAGACTCTTTTCCCCTCTCCGCAGGATCGCTTAAGCCCTTGACTAACTTCCTATCATTAAGCGTCCAGGGGATCGTTCTGATTTAGGGAGGTCGAGATAGATGTAATTATCCCACTAAAGTGGAAGTGTCAGTAACGTGGCTCACGCGCACCAAGGCCTTACATGGTATCCTGACGTCGCGTTGGAATTAAAATGTGCCGGCGGCGATCTCTCTGGCTTATTACAGAGAGCGACTGGCTGAGGAACATAATAAGCCAATAATAATGACTGACTGGGCTGCACGAATCCTATTAATAGAGCAGCCGGCTCCCTGAGCAGGCGTGCTTCCACGCTCCACTGAGCACCAAGAGGACTTCAGCTAACTCCACTTTGCAGCAGCAAAACATTCGCATGGTTCCTGCGGTCTAAAAAAAGGCCATGCTCGTTGCTGTGCTTTTTGCAAATTCATGGCTCTAAGGGAGCGTTCTGACTATCAGTATTTCCCCAAAAACATGCTGTTCCTGACTACTCTGCAGCATATTGTAGACCTAGCTTGTCAGTCGTTTTTTAAAAACAGATACTGCAATTATACCAAGCTAAAAACAAGCTGATGTCCAGATTTTCACCCTATAAGCTACTACTTTGATGGTACTTCATTAAATTACTTGGTGAATGGGTTAAACGCATAGAAAGAATTTCACATTGTTCATACTGTGTGCTGTGCTATGGTGTGTTCATGTGTGACTATAAGGGGCCACTTCAATTTATTTTACGTTAGTTCAGTTTAGAATTGTTATGTAGTGTCCGCCATGTGCAAGAGATGTGTGAGAGGGCGTGAGCTCAGCATCATCAGCACTTCCACCGAGCAGCAATTTGAATTAACACACGCCAGCAGCAGCAGGTGGCTTTTGTGTGAAATGGCAGCTTTCCTATTCGGTACGACAAAGCAGTGGTCATTATGCTGTTATCTGAAAGAAATGTTCAAAATAGTAACCTGATACTGCATCTAGATTGAAGGCGATTGTACAGTCCACGTTAAAAATGCATACTCCGGCCATTCTTTCATATTAGCAGTCCAGCTAACATTTCATACAATGGCACTGACGATAAAACAGCTTACATTAGTAAACTGAACTACACAGTTACTCGTCCAGTCTCTGGTGGTCTCTAAAGTGGACTACTGCAACTCTCTCCTGGCTGGACTTCCACTGAAGGTAACGAGACCACTTCAGCTGATTCAGAATGCAGCTGCGAAGTTAGTCTTCAATGTTCCTAAATTCTAACACCACGCCTCTACTACGGAACCTTCACTGGCTCCCTGTGGCCGCTCGCATTAAGTTCAAATGAGCGGACTTGAGCGCACCTCCTTACTTATCAGCACTAATCAGCGTGTCACTTCTCGTCTTCTCAGAGCTTCAAGCACTGCTCGTCTGGAACCTCTGTAGCGCTAAAGAGGAAGAAGACAGACATCAAGACTCTTTTCAGTCTTGGTCCTCCAGTGGTGGAACGAACTCCCTCTTGCAATCAGATCTGTGGAGTCCCTCGCTGTCTTCAAGCGCCATCTGAAGCCCCACCTCTTCAAGGAGCAGCTTGGTGACTAACCAGTCCTCTCGTTTATCTCTTATACATCTTTTCCTTTATTGAAAACAAACAAACAAAAAAAAAACTCGGGCACTTCCCCCCTTTACTGTTTGTCCTTATTTGTGTATTAACCTGACTATTTTTCTTTTTGACAGGGTTTGTTAAGGTGTGTAACTTAGCTAGCAGTAACTTGGTTAAAAGCAGATGTTGATTGAACTATTAGCTTTATAGCTATGAAGAACAGACATAGACTACTTAAGCACTGATGTACGTCGCTCTGGATAAGAGCGTCTGCTAACATATGTCTCCAACATACCTGCCCATTCATTGTCCCTACTTTCTTGGCCAATGACATTTAATTGTCCTCTAATATCTCCTAGTACATTACTCTACTAATGCTTCCTCTGGAGATGAGTACTGTCCCAGTACCATTTTCAGAGAAGTACCTCAGTGGTTGAGGAATATTGAGAAAACTCCAAGCTTGCCTGCTTGCTTCCATGTTTTTTTTAAATGTTACATGTAAAATGTATAATGTCTACATTATTTTACACTATATTCAGTGTAAGATCAAGCTCACAAGCCCTCATCGCTCATCTTTACCAGGGTCCCTATAATTCTGCACTGTACCATCACAATGCTAAAGCTACAGTCTAAAGGGATGCATTAGTACCCCCAGAGTCATATCATAACATATTTTACAACACCAGCACGATGACAAAGTTATAGTCATGAATAAACATGAATGCATAATAACCATAAAATGTTAGGCAGCATTTGGAACTTCTAGCTTGGATGGTTTTGTTTTTCAGATCTGTCTGGTTCTGAAATTGAGACATCCAGCGTTTGCAAGGCAAAGCCCTTTTGAAAAGACCATTCTAATGCATTTTGGACTTTTCTACTAATTTAGTTGGATGTTCTCAAGGCAGTAAAGTCTTTAAAAAGACATCATTGTAATTTCAGTTGCAACCACTAAAGCATGACCAACCTTTCTCCCTCCACACTGAGATACATACGGGGTAAAATATTATTTTTCAACTGGTTTGCTTTAGAAGTTTCTGATTACTTTTTCTAGAGTTGGCCCTTCGCACTCACAGTAGTTTTAGGGTGTGCCACTCATGAAGTTTCATTTTTCCAGTGGAAAACCCAACTCCATCAAAAAAAAAAAAAAGAATCCACATCAAACAATGTGTCTGCTTTAAAGTCTATTAAGGCAGTGCGCGCACTCAGGCCGACCAAACCCACAGGCAAAGCTGTCTGCTTGACAAACGAGCCGTAAGACGATAGTCCATAACCCACGCGTCCGTGCCTCAGGGCCAAAGGGAAACCCCCACACCATCTCACCTTCCTTCCCTCCCCTCAAGGGTAAACATGGCAAGGGTGGGCATTCGTTTTGGCTGGGGTGGACAAGCCCTGTTGCTGGCTTGTCACATCGACTGAGGGCAAAGAAAAAGGAGTGATTACCCTTATATCTGTCTGTGTCGCATCCACTGATAGCCCCGAGGCAACATGGATTCTTGAACTGACAGTGTATTAATGCAAATAACTTTCTTCCTGTCTGTTGGGCATTCAGTAAGAAATGTACAGACATTCTCCATAAGTCAACAGGCAACCAGTCCATCACATTGTTCCCTGCCCACACATGGGTTTGCTCATAGCTACCGCTATGAGGTTCATCATGCTTTGCAGGTTACTGTCAGAACTCCTTTGACTTAGACTTCTGACTATTGTCGGATAACACTGGTCTACAAATTTTTGGAAGTTGTTTGCTTTGGGAATAAAATCTGCCAGTTCTGATGCATTTTGGTGTGCTAATTTTAAATATGACAATAAAACAGGCTGATTGGCTACCATTCAAAAGTTATGCAATCATACACATTAATAAAATATACATCTATCGTATAGTGGCTTGTATTCGTTTAAACACAGGCCCTTTAACTTTTATTGCAACAACTGGCTTATTATTAGCATCTGTTATGATTCGAAAAGCAAATTGATCGGCATTGTTCACGCATAAACGAGGCATCTTTGCTCGCACAGTTTACCTTAAAAACAAAACAAACACTTATATATTTCAACAGTACAACAGGATTAAATAAATGTAATACTTGTGATGCTTCTATTAGTCATTTTTTATCTGAAAAGTGATAGCACCTGCTTCCATACAGCACTTAAAATGGTCACTCCGAAACATCAGCCCGTATATGTAACGAGACTTACTGATCCAGTACCATATCTTACAAATTATAGCCAGTCAACATTATTTAGTTCAATCTGGGTAAATTTATTTAAGAAGCATTTTGACTGTAGATCAGTGTAATCTGGTGTGTTTTGTCAAATGAGGTGAAGACTTGGTGAAGTTCCTACTTTGAAAAGAAAGGGCCTTCTGACTAGCATAATAACCAAACTGCCCAAGCACAGACCTATTTTTGTGTGACACACCAGGCAACATTCACTAAACGAACAAAAATATTAGCATTACACCATCAGGAACTCTAATGACATTGCATTCAAATACATAGACTTTGATATGGAGTCTGTCCCCACTTTGCAGCTATAACAGCTTCCACTCTTCTTGGAAGGCTTTCCATAATATTTTGGAGTTTCTGTGGGAATTTGTGCTGTGGAGCGTTTATGAGGTTTGGCACTGATGTTGGATGAGAAGGCCTGTCTCCGTTCCAGTTCATCCCGAGGGTGTTGGATGGGGTTAAAGTCAGGGCTCTGTGCAGGCCAGTCAAGTTCTTTGACACCAAACCCATCCCATTGTAGACCTTGTTTTGTGCACTGGGGATAGAAAAGGGCCTTCTTTGAACTGTGTCCACAAAGTTGGAAGCATAGCGTTGTCCAAAATGTCTTGGTATGTTTGATTTTATATGCCTGATGGCAATGAGTATGACTGACACACATGAATTCAATAATTAAGAGGAGTGTCTCTATACTTTTGTCCATTTGTCCAACTTATAAGGTCCTGCGATGGACTGAAGGGACTGTTGTGATGGGCTCCTGCATCACCCACCAAAGCTGGTTAAAGATATGCGACTCAGACGCATACGAATGGATGAATGAACTATTAAAGTCGTTTTTACATGATCCACACATTAACACACAATTTTATTTGTTTCATATTTTGTAAAAGATTATGGATATACATGCATATATATATATATATATGTTTCTATTTTCTTCTTTTGTTCTGCCCACTTGGTTGCTGTAACACTGCAAATTTCTTCTTACCTTATCTAATCTTATCTTATCTCATCTAGCAACCACATCATGACCCATCTGACAGGTAAAAATTATTGCGCACACAAAAACATGTAGATTGGTTATCAGAATGCAACCAATAGTTGCAGTCAGCAATGTGTGTCAGATATCAGACACTCTGTATCACTAGGCAGAGGATCTGAGGCTTTGACTACATTCAACACAATGAGAAACTGCAGAAAACTATACTGAGAGTCACTACATGATGCTGAGCTTTCATTCTAAAAATACAGGTTGGATACGACAATGATGAATTTGCCCCCATGAGAATGTTATTACAGGTCAAAAAACCCTACATCTACATATAATATTACTTACTATCAGTGATCCACTCTACATAGAAACGGAGCTGTGCCACGGTTTCTCATTAAGCTGAATTTGTGTTCAGGGCACTGTCTCGCAATACCAAAGGCTGACCGGGGCCAGAATTTAAAAATATTTAGCAAAGCATATCATCAAAACATGACTCCTGATTTCAAGTTGATATTTAATTGGAGGTCACACATAAGGGTTTAGCAGTTTAAAGGAATGCAGATGAATAGCAGAAATTAACTGTATTTTGCAAGGAACACAACCAAAAACCTTATCTCTGCCAGGACATGCTCATTACATTGAAATCTCTAATTATGGAATTAAATCTAGGTCTCTTTCTTAAAATCTCATACCTGACAAATTAGATACCCAGGGCTGCATATCGAAATTCAACTTGGTACTGCCCATGCTAACTCAATGCTACTGAGTACTGAACAGTTCTCAGTTCTCTTAACACCAATGTTCAGTAACTATTTCAGGTTTATCAGCTTCTACAAGACAATGGGCATGCTTGTTCCAAAATCTAGACTGCTGATTGGCTGTCTAAATTACATTTTGTATAACATTACCATTTCTCATTCTCAGTCATTTTTGGTTCAAGGCTTGCTTTGGGTTTGTAGTGTCAAAGAAGGTACAGGAAAAAGTGTTGTTCAGGAACCAGTATAAAAGTCTAGAAATCTTCATTAGTCAAGTCAAATCAAGTAGGTTTTTATTATCATTTCTACCATGTACACACAGTACATAGTAAAAAACGGAACAATGTTCCTCCAGGACTATGGTGCAACACAAAAGCAGAACAGAACTGCACAGAACAAAAACACAAGTGCAAACAGGACAGAACACAAGAGCAACAATACAACTAAACGAGACAAGACATCGTTCAGTGCAATTGACAATAGCTACATTGGGGATAAATACAGTATTTTGACTGGTGCTGTATTCTAGCAGCAGAGATGTGCAAAGATGCAGAACAGAGTTTACAGAGTTCACATGTGCAAAAAATGCAGAAGATCAATAAATATGATGTTGTGTTTTATACAGAATGTGTAATATAAAGAGTATTTTTACTCGTTATTAAAGTCTGAGTTGTCCAAGGGGGTAGGATGGGGGGGTGATTGGTGGTTTGTGTGTGTGTGTGTGTTTGTTTATGTGTTTTATGCTTCAGTTCTGGTTGAGGAGTCTGATGTCCTGAGGGAAGAAACTGTTCCCCATTCTGGTAGTGGAGGCCCATATGCTACAGAAACTTTTTCCAGATGGGAGAAAAGAAAAGAGAGTGTGTGAGGGGTGAGTGGGGTCGTTCACAATGCCGGTGGCTTTGCGGATGCAGTGTGTGGTGTAAATGTCTGTGACAGAGGGGAAAGAGACCCCTCAGCTGTTCTCACAACCCTCTGTAGGGTCCTGCGGTCCGAAACATTGCAATTCCCGTACCAGGCTGTGATGCAGCTGCAGAGAATACTCTCTATGGTCCCTCTGTAG
>JBBIGA010143901.1:0-40496 GCA_037576975.1 Alestes dentex | reverse complement strand
GCCCTTCCTGAGATACTACTCCACAATGTGCAGGCCATGGACTTCTGAAGACCTCTGAAGGTGTGCTGTGGTATCTAGCAGCAAGACATTTGCAAGGGGTTGCCTCCATGAATCTGATAAGTTTGTCCGGCTGTCCAATAGATGCTTGATCAGACTGAGATTGGGGGACTTTGGAGGCCAACTCCTTGACCTCTTCATCATGTTCCTCAAACCATTCCTGAGCTATTTTTACAGTGTGGAAGGGCGTATTATCCTGCTGAAACAGGGCCACTCCCTCTATATCATAGCCAGCATGAACATTTTCAGCGATTTGTGCTACAGTACCTCCTTACAAGCATTACTGAGCCTTGGGCACTCATGACCCATGTTGGTGGATCACCAGTTGTCCTTCCTTGGACCAGTTCACTCTGATCCTTATGTTACTTCCATCACATCAGCTTCAAAAAAGGACAGGTCACTTGCTGTCTAATGTATCCCACCTCTTCACAGGTGCCATTGTAACAAGATAATCAATGTTTTTACTTCATCTGTCAGGGGTTTTAATCTTGTGGCTGATTGGTGTATAAACAAGTGTTTACTAAACTAAAAAAAACTTGGAACATATTTAAGTGAACACATACAAATCCACAGTGTCATCATTAAGTTGTCCCTTAATGACAGAAGAACCTGTAACTTTCTGTGCACGTCCATGCCTCCTTCTTGTTCAAGGGACCACTAGAGAGCAGTAGAGGTAATAAAATCAGCCTGTTCCAAAACAACTGGTCAGTGTAACCAACCCTCTGTCAAGCTCTGTTTGTAAATCTGATCAATACTGTGATAAGAGGTTGATTAAATGTGTGACGATCAGCCCCCAAATTGCTGGCCTTTGTAGTAAAAAATGAGAAAAACAGGATTAATCTACAGAAGTAACAAAATGTGGCTGAACAGGCATTTATCAAAAACTCCTTATTTCTTTATTTAAAACTAAAAAGACACAAAACTATTTTTTTTGGTTACTGAGGGTTAGGTAGATGAGCTCTTGGTGAAATATTACTTGAGTAAAAGTACAAATGTGTTTGCTTGTATACATACTGACTAGTACAGAGATGGCAAAAGTAAAAGTACTTGAAGTTATAAAATCATTTTGGCAAGTTCTGTAAAAGAGGCCTGCACACATTTTTATTTTTATTTTTTGACAAACAGTATATAAAGCATGTAAAATAAGTTGCGTAAATCCACCCCATTCCTTATCATAAAAGGACGTGCTCAGAAAGAAGTGTGTGTGTGTGTGTGTGTGTGTGTGTGTGTGTGTGTGTATGCACTCTGGCCTGGTGCCAGTGTCTGACAGTATAATTGTGAGCGTTCTGCTGGTCTCAGCACCCCTGCTCCTCTGGGGAACGGACTTAAGCTGGGTTATATTATCAACCCTCTCTATTGGCCTTGACTGGCCAGCAAATGTGCTCAGAAAGTTACATAGCCACACACACATACACACACACAGCCTGGATGGGGGTGTGTAAACAAGAACTTGATGCAGTAAGGGAACCGGACACCACAAAGCATCGTTAACATTTTCCTTTACATTCACTGTCTGCTATGGTTGAGATAGGGAGAGAGAGAGCATAGGACAAGACAGACAGACAGATACAGAACAGACTTACAATCCATATTTATCATGAGCTGTTTTCAGCAAATCCTGTCATTTTATTTACATGTCTAGGCAAGGTAACACCTGATCCTGGAGCCTGACCTCTGAGCAGTCTAACAACAGTCTATGGATCTAACACATACAGGCCTGGTCTGCTTAACTATTTCTGTAGCAGCGAAGCGGGAAAGACTTTGACAACCAGACCTGGACCAGGCCCCTCAGGCCAGACAGAAGAATCTGTCTGTTCTCTCACATACTTACACACTTACCTTTAACTGTCTGATCTGCGTCCCATCCCCAGACACATACAAACACATACAAACGTGCCCCTTCAACTCTCACAGCTTTAGAGACCTGTTGATTGTCACAGATGGTTGTTGCTTGTCACAGGTGCTCTGTGTACTGTTCTGCACTTGGTGTAGCAAAACAGTGGAAACACAATAACTGCAGGAACATAATATACCGGGGTTCTCAGCTACAGTGGGTAAGAGGATGCATTCCCCTCAACGGTGAAAATTACCATTGCACAGTTTTTCTCTGAGGCTAAAATATAAATAATTAGAATTATTTTTATAGTAAAAATTATAATAATTAGCATATATTTATAATAATTAGAAAAGTTTTGAGAATGCATCAAATTAACAAACTGTAACGAGCATTAGCTGGGGTTTTTTTTTCTCCTGTTAATGAGAAACCATTACACCTGAGAATGCACAACAGGTAGTATTTTTTAAAATCTGAAGCATATATAATCACTGAGCACGAGGCTTATTGCATCATTAAAATGATCTAGAATCAATGGCATAACTAGGATGTAATGCCCTTGTTTTATAGTAAAAAGAAATTAATTAATTAATTAATTAATTAATTAATTAATTAACTTAGATAAAAAAATTGTCATATTTACCCATCTGAAATGACACTGGCCAAACATATATTCTTGCTGTGTGACATACATATTTTAATAAAAGACATATTTTTACTGTGGTTTGACTGTGGTTACGATGGATTATGAAAAAGGTAAACAAACATTAGGACTGAGTGTGAAGTGCTGATGGAAGCAAGCTGGTCAGTTACGTTGTTAAGAAACTAGATCTTTCTATGAGTAATGATGTAAAATTGAGTCAGTATCTATATGAGGGGCCCGATAAAGGTTTTAGAATGCTCAGTCACCGCAGATTTCCCTGCACCATGGGGCCCAGTGCAGTTGTCCACTCTCAAACCCCTGCCCCCCATCTTTTGGCATTGTTATGAAACTTGTAAAATTGTACAGATTCCTGGCTCGCCGTTCTGATGCTCCAGGGTCATCCTTAAGAGGTGCTTCATAAGCAAGTCCAGCTGCCCACCTCTAGTCTTCTTGCTTGATAAGCAAGATGAAACCTCCAGGCTGTGAAAACCAGCCATTGTTGTGGGAACCATGACTAACAGCATCATGATTCATGATGTCCCCAAACTAAAGGTACGTGCTTTGAGGGTGACTGCTGGAGTTGGAACAAGACTGGCGGACAGGTCTTGACCTTCAATCACTTTGCACTAATTGCCCCCAAAGGACAAGGCAGTGTGCTATTGTCAGGACCCCACAAGGCTAGACTAGACAGGTGTACGGGCACTTTGGAAAGTCCCCAGGAACTCCCCCAGCCACACCAAGCTCTATATGCATTCCAATAGCAGGAAATTTGAGCGTGTCTGTGAACACAGGGCCAGCCGTAAATACCGAAACTAAAGATGTGACATCACTGTTTTGTATTGGTAAGTCTGATAACAATAAAGATTGGCTGTTAAAGATATTGGCTTTTAAAGTTGACTTGCCAGTAAATTAATGTTACCAGAAAGTGTCCTAGCTGTCTCCCATTTCTGACCCCACCAATCATAAATTATTGTACTGTATTATGTTGGCATTTTCTCTACTATATAACTGTAATCATCACACTGGAATACATAGCCATGACCTCCCTTCTTTATCCAGTATGGTATGAATGGGTAATCTTAAACTTTAAGTTACAGGTGGAGGTTAGTGTTTAAGCCTGAATCAGCACTGGTCACAGCTCAGTGAGTTCTATTTGAGCTTACACACCGTAGTCTGGCCAAAGTCAAAAATGCTTCCTTTCACAGTGAGAAACAACCCAGCCATGCCAGTCCATACACTCACTAGCAGAACAGCCCTACTAGCACCATATGCAAAGTCTGAAGGTGAAAGGACTGCTGGACTTTGTTTCTTATTCACACACACACACACACACACACACACATACATACTGTACAGCTGGAAAGGAATATGTAAATATGAAGTACATTCAGTTCAGTCTTTCATTTCCAGGTTTCACTAGAATACTGTTATCACACACAGATATGTGCTGCCAACTGGAAAAAGTTCAACTGCAGTATTTTGTCTCACAAAGAGTGTTTATTTCAATTATACTGGTATAAAAGCAATTCTGCATTCAGCCAATTATTATATTTCACTTCTTCAGACAAAGCCCTCAGAAAATAGTATGGAGGACTGTATGACTGTAGGAGGGAGGAGAACTCTGAGAAGTTGGGCAAAGTTCTAGACAGCTTCTGGCAGAAACACCAGCCGCCCCATGATGAAGTGAGGAACATGGAGGAGACTGGGGTTTTGGTGGGATGTGAAAACTTTAGCACAGGAAACATGAGGTTGAGAAAATCAGTTTATAGGCTAGAAAAGATTATATTAGAGTAACACAGAGCTTCAGGCTTTATCCTCCTCCCAAACAGGTAGTTCATAACTCAAAATCTTTACCTTGTGGTGGGCTGGCGCCCCGCCCGAGATGAGTCCCTGCCTCGCGCCCATTGACCTCGGGCTACATTTTGGGTTCCCGCAACACTAGTAAGGATTAGCGGTTAGAGAAAATGAATGAATGAATGTTTTGTGCATATTAGAGTGTAGAATTTATCACAAAATCTAGATCAGATAAATAGATTGATAGTGTAGTAGCAAAAACATTGACAGTGTGTAAACATGTATGTAAAAAATAATGTAGAATAATAATGTGTGCATAAAATGTACTCTCCCCTATCCACCTCTCCAAAACTGCTGTCAATAAAAAAGAACTCATACTAGTACAAACTAGAGCGGCATAACTAGTGTTTAGTTGTCACCTCACACCAGGAAGGTCCTCGGGTTTCCTCCCACAGTCCAAATATATGCATGTCAGGAAAACTGGAGATGCTAAACTGCACCTAGGTCTGTGTGTTGCTCTGTGATGGACTGGTGACCTGGAGGTTTCTTTGCCTTCCACCCAGTGATCACCAGGTAAGGATAAGCGGTTCAGATAAGTGACAGAATAAATTAAAGGGCTTTTATTTCTGAACGCTAATCAGTGTCTCCAATTCATGCAAAATACTGACATTTCTGAAGATCAGGAAAAGTATATTTGCGTTTGTACGTTGTCCTTCAGACTAAACATACAGAGCAAAGATGGCCTTAATTGACTGTCCATGCGTTGTCCCCCCGCAACCCCCAACCCCCCACCCATCCACCCCACGCACACAGAAAGCAGAAGCTCAGTCTAGCAGAAGCAGACAGTCAGTGTGTATGTGCGATGGTGATGCTCCCCAGCCAGGAGATTCCCGAGGGAGCCCCTTCTATACTCTCTCTCTTTCTCTCTTTCTTTCTCACTCTCTCTCTCTCTCTCTCTTTGCACAAAATGTTCCATCTGTCCCCCTCCTTCTCTGTCTGGGTGCATCTGTCTGCTGGCGCAGGAGAAAAATGTCCCCCCCTACACACACACACACACACACACACACACACACACACATACACACACACTTTGGATTATTTAGTTTCTCTGGCTGTTCCCCTTCCATCTTTCTTCCTATCTCTCTCTCTACCCCCCCCCTCTCTCTCTTTCCTCTCTCTCCTATCTCTCTGTCCTACTCTATCTCTTTCTCCCCCTTTCTCTCACCATCTCTCTCTATCTCTCTCTCTCTGTCCCTCTTCCATCCTTTCTGTCTCCCCTCCCCAACACAGACAGTTCTCTGGGTTTTCTCCAGGAGCGTTTCTCTCTGGCCAGGTGACATATGTTTTTTTTTCTGGCTCCTTGTGGAGCAGCAGGTGGGACTGTAGCAGGTACATTTCCAAGAAAAGATGGAGAGAGGCCATATAAAGGAAAACTGCCACGTGCACATATGCACTTGCTACAAAAAACATATTAAAATTTATGAAAAACAAACAGTGAAAATTATTAGCACTTCAGGTTGTAGTATACTAAACAATGTATACAGATTGCCCTTACTACAAATGCAATCTATCAACCAAGGAGGAGCATTTCTAAAGTTAGGTCACTGACAAAAGTACAGACAGAAATGCAGGCTTCCGGGTGGCTTTGCAATGTATATTTTGTTCATGTTTATGAGAAACAGAATGGGTGTATTGGTCACACTTCGTTTCAAGCCTCGGTTTCTGAGCAATGGTTCAGTTTCTGTTATATTTTAGCCTGGAAAACAACTTTCAAAACATATGCACTGCATTAACAATGTTTCTCGCATTATCAGTTTTGGTGGCATTTCCATTCAATTCCATTTCTTCTATGAGTGGGTGGAAGGCAAAGAAACCTCCAGGTGACCAGTCCATCTCATAGTATTGAACTGTATTGTATAATATAGGATAGTGTAGTGTAGTGTAGTATAGTATAGTATAGTATAGTGTAGTATAGTATAGTATAGTATAGTATAGTGTAGTATGGTCTAGTACAGTATAGTATAGTGTAGTATAGTATAGTATATAAGACTATAGTGTAATATAGTAGACTATAGTATAGCATAGCAGACTATAGTAGACTATAGGATAGTAGAGTATGTACAGCAAAATAAAGTATACTAGAGTATAGTAGATTATATTATTCCATAATATAGGACAGTATTGTATAGTTTTCCAGTATCAGTCATGTAACGTGCAGTTGTTTGAAGTCCAGCTATCCTTCATAACTGCAGTGAATTGTGCTTTATGCAGATCTTCAAAGTTTTCCCTGTCTTCATTTATCTTTTACACCTTGTGCACTGAATGAGGTCTGCTTGGAACCATAACTTTCACCAATTTAATAGAACTTAGAATCTACAATTTGACTTGGACACATAGCCATGCAATTAAGTACACTTGCTCCGTCAATCAACACAGAACAATGCACTTTTTTAGACAGAAAATGCACCGTCAGCAGTTCACAAATGTTACACCACTTGGCAATAGTATATCATGCAGTGTCAGAAACATAAGCAAGTCTATTTGGGATTAATGTCCACACTTAGTGTCTATTTATTGTCTGTCTTTTGTCCACTGTCTGTTGTTACCTGCACTCTGCTGAATGTTGTATGCTACTGTATGTTGCACCGTGGTCCATGGAGAAACGTTGCCCCATGTCACTTTGTACATGTACACAGCTGCTGATGACAATAAAGTAACCTTGAACCTTGAGTACTCAGCTCAGCATAATTTGAAGTTGATGTGTGATGACTTAGGCCCGCAGTTTAGACAGTGCTAATTGGTAACTACAGTCACACTGTAGCTCCAGTGAATAACTAAAGAAGCAAACCTCACCAAATGTGTATAGACCATTTAATCACATGTGGCATAAGAGAGAAAACGATGTAATTTCGAACTATTGCTTTGCTGCCTTTTTGGTTTTCACTGATGAAGCAGTAAAATGTTGTTCAGTAAATCACCAGGTGCTTGCCTGCACAATGTGACTGACACAACAGCTCACACACAAACAGACACGTACACTTGGTACCGCAAGCAAACTTGTGTCATCCTTCTGGAATTCAGATGAAGAGTGAGGTCACGTTTTTCAGTCAGTTGAGGGTCGTCAGAGCACCATTAAAAAAGAGCAACCAGCCAATTTCCTCTAAGAGCTCGCAGTAGCTTGTATAATAAAGTTTGTGAGATGAACTGTGACTGCCATTAGGCCATTTCCTGTTTGGCTGAATGAATGTTAGAATTGCATGTGACATCTCTCTCTCTTTCTCTCTCTCTCTCTCTCTCTCTCTGCACACAGCTGAGACTCGAGAGTGTGAAACAGCTTCATTAGAATGGCCTTATGTCCAGATTCCTCTGTCCACTTATTATTTCTGTAGACGAAGAAAAGTTGAGACAATTAATGGAGTTCCAACAACTGGGCTGTCTAAATGAACACTCCTAGGCAAAGGTAACCAGTCCTCTGCACTTATTTATACTGGTAACAATTTTAACCAAACACTTTAGACACTCAAATCACAGTTGGTTTAATTCAATTTTTACTCAGGTGAGTTGTTCTTACTTTTACTACTTAAAGTCCAGGGCAAGTGAACCTAGATCTGTAATTAAGTTAATACTGGTCTTGTGGGCAAACAATATGTATGTTCCACGTAGGCCCTATGAACAACTTGTTATGAATAGCTGGTTGTTTTTGTGTCAGGTGCATGGCCATCCAAGAAGGAGGCACAGGCAGATTTTCGTCTTTCTTTGATAGCTTTTATTTTCCAAACCAAAACACATAAAGGCACAAGGGCCAAAACACTACCAACTACCAACTCAAAAGGACATGTATACACCAAGGGATGTGTGAAGGTGGCGGTGGGGGTAATGTGAGGGTGGACTGACAAACTCCAACTGAAACACAGTCTCTCTTTCTACATATACTTCATACGCTAAACACCAATCCCAACACCATCACTATTATTACTTAACAATAGAACTGCCAACATTCCAGTCCCCCTAGAACCGCCAAGGGGGGGTCATTTTGACCCCCCTGCTGCAATAGTGTCAGCAATGCTAAGATGTCATTTCTAGAAGCTGTGAAGAGGCTCATCTTCTTTTTTAAATAATAATGGAGACTTGACAAAATAAGTGTTTAAAATATATATTTTTGCGGGGGTGTTTTGCAAATAAATAAGTATTTATGTTGAACAGGTAAAATACATTTTCAAAGTAACGCTGCGCGCTCCCTCTCTCTCTCCCTTTGTCACTCACACACACACGCATACACATTATTCACAGACAGCACACATGCTGTACACTTTGACTGGGCACTGTCCACAAACTGCATGTTGGCACTTAATGCACATTTTTTGTGGTTTTGTTTTTTTGTGCATTTGTGCTTTACACTGCAATTCCTCCTCTTCTCACCGGGGATGACCTGCGAGATAGCTGGTGTTTGTGCTGGACTCGAGACGTGCTCACTGCACAACAGCCTGCAGAGCTCCAGGATCAAATTTTTCTTTTATACAGGTGAATGTCTTAAATTTCGCAGTATTTTAATCGATTGTGCGCTGTCAAAGTCGGATGACGTCACAAGCGTCTAGCGTTGCTGTGCAACCGGGAGGGGCGTGGCGTGAAAAATGACAGCTGTAACAATAACCCCCTTGGCGGTTCTAGTGTTAATCCCCGGCCGGCAGAGAACCCTTACAGATGAGCCGGCCAGGGAAACACCCACACACGTCATCGTTTTACCCTCCCCATAGTCCATGTAATGGTGGCCTCCAGCGGCCGCTGCCCATCACAGTTGTTTTTCAGTGTTTTCATGTCATTGTGCATGTTTTATTCTCTATTAGACAATCAAGCAAAAGGAAAAACTCCTCTGAACATACCTCAAGTGCGAACGACATGGCAGCAAATCTGTTGGTGAAAATGTTGCATGTAATTTTTACACATTTTATCTTGATCAGCTGGAAGGTGACATTGTTACTCTATAATTCCTTTGAATTCCTGGGACTGGGAAATCTTGGGACTAAATTTTGTAGAGGTCAGAACTCACAGCTCAGTGTCTAATCCAGGGATGGCGAAAGTGTGGCCCATGGGTCAGTGTTGGACATTTGATTAACCACACCCCGCTCAGTTACATGACCAGACCCAATAGCAGAGTTTTAAAAGCAAACACATTTATTCCAATAAGGAAAAAGAGTTCATAACCAGAATCATCATGCAAGCAAACTTAATCAAGTAGTCAGAGCGTAAATGGTCAATGTAAAGTAAAGTAAAAGTAAAGTAATGAGCAAACATATTGTAGATCCTTCATCATTTTGGGCACGGGCTATTCTCATGCCGCTTGATTTTCTGTTCTTCCATATTCACACACCCTGCGCTAAGGATGTGGCATAGGGAGGAGACAATAGACTAATGAAAACAACTTTTTCTCCTTAGAATTCAATTTGTTTTCTCAGACTCCTTGTAGAATGTCGTTGATATATATGACAATGAACAGGTATATCATGTCTTTGAAAATCTTTTCCATGAAAGATTCAAAGACAGAAGGGGGTTTAGTGAGTCCTTAAGGCATTACAAGGTACTCATGATGCCCCTAGTAGTAATAAATGTGTCCCCTTCCCAGAATTTGATTTTATGCACTGCGTAGGTCTAATTCAGTAAATATCATGGGAGTACAGATTTGTTCCAATGTAGAAGAGATTAATGCGAGTGGATACCTGAATTTACCTTATTCAAAGCTTCGTAGTCAATACAGGGGCAAAGGCTACCCGGATGCAGCATGGGAAGATGACAGGCAAATAAGGTCTGTCGCTAACGCTACATTAATATAGTAATTTAAGTGCCACAGTTGCAAGATGAGAAAAGGGATAAACTCTACTTTTAGGTAGAGAAACATTAGAAAGCAAGTCTGCGTCACAGTCCTAGTGATGATATGGAGGCTGCATATAGCGGTCAAGATCCACAATGTCACTGCAATCAAAACCCTAACAGACTGTATATCATATGTTGGGGTTTTTTCTCCATTAGTCCAGCCCTTTGCTTTGATTGTTTTTTTAGAAATAAATCTTTTGAACCTGACTCTAATCTAATTGGTTTACAAGCTGAAACCCAAATTCAGTTTTACTTTATAGCTGTTATTAAAAGTTAGCGTCAATGTTAAAGCATCAAACATGGAATTAAGTTTTGTCTTCTTGGGCCTCATTGCACCACAAACATTGCACTTCAGATCCCAAGACAAAACCTTTGGGTGTCTGTGGTCTCATGTATTAAAAGCCATTTTAACAGTCAAGTCTTAATAGTCAGTGAGCTAAACACAATGTGTCCTCTTGACTTGGCAGATCAATGGCTTAGCTTTAGTCCTAGCTCTCCTGAAGGGGTAGCCTCTGTAAGTCATATCTCCTTCTTCTCTTTAATGTCCAGTGGATATGATTTCTCTTGTTTGATTATTGCAATAGCAGTTTCTAGGATCATATTTTTAGAATTATATTTTCATATTTCTCAGACTTGTTTGTTTACATGGAATAATGTAAATAATCAAGTGTTTTCAAACATTTTTGTGCTTCTTGATTTTCCTGTGTATTACTGAACTTTGTATTCAGTGACTGAACTTTGTACTCAGTAACTGAAATGCTACAAGGTGAATTTTGTGCTGAGCTGAATGTTTGGTCATAGCAACAGAAATAGCAACAAGGAGTCTGGTCTTGTCAGAATGTTCACAAATGGTCAATTCCATCACCACTAGTGAATGCAGGATATCTTGTGTTGAAACTTCTGTTGAATCATCGTGGATAGGTCTGAGCATGTAGGATTTAACAACCCTGACCATCCACACTGAGACTGCAGGCGGGCGGTTGTGGATAGAGGGATGTGAATCACATATGCTCGTTAGAATATTAGGCCAGTTGTATTAGGCACAGACTGTTCTTAAATAGGTTAAAAAAGGATGATTAAATGCATCCTGAGTGGGCCTTATTTTTGACCCATACATCCTTGAGGAAAGAAGCCTTTGGTGTTCAGAATGGACTTCAGTATTCTTCAATATGCTCTTTTTTGAAGCAAACATCTGAAGGACATTTTATGATCTTCCACTCATTTTTTTCAGCACATTTGATAAGAAATTTGGAAGTACTTCTAGGGAGATATATAGACAGCAGATAACTGGATGAGACAAATGAGCAAGTAAAAAAAAAACTAAAATATTAAAGATTTTCCTGAACATCCATTATCTTTTTCCAGTTGTGACATACATGACCCATGAATTCATTCTGTATAGGACACTATGCCCTGGCAAGCCCATCAAAAGCAGCACATGCCATGTGGATAGACACCGCGCTTTTACACAAGGGCCCATAGACTGTCGCTACTGTAGCGTAGCAAATATGTTGATCAAATATGCTGTCAAACGCCACTGGCTCAGACATTCTTTAATAACTGGGCTTTCTTCCCATTTGCCCTAATTACTGTCCTTGGTAAAAGACCTTCAGGCTGGATGATTTTGACTTACTTTAATATAAACAAGATGCAAATCCAGATCCAAGATAGGGAATAAACAAAAGGCTTCATTGTGCTGGACCTAGACTTGGCCTTCATGGCTATAATTTTATTCCTCGCGGCTGCGCCCCCCCCCTCTGTGGACCACATTTTTCAAGTAAAGAGTCTGAGAGCACCATTAAAAGCCTTTTCAAATCACATGATGACTCATAAAGAACCCTCACACTCTCAAAGAACAAATAGCATGAGTTGGATTTCCAAAGACGAATTTATATTTTCATTCTTTAGATGTGTTACCTTGTGTCATGTCATGTACATGCATGGTTGACATGTTTTGGTTCAAGCTTAATAACATTTTTTATTTTTGGTTTTTGAGAATAAAAATACTTTGATTTGAGACAGATGACTTGTGTTTTCTAAGACCTTTTCATTTTGCAAAAATAAAATATTTTGCAACAACATTTCTGTGTAACAGTTTCCATGCTGCGTGCAAAATAATGCAACACAGATGTTTGCTTTTTCAACATCTGGGAAAATTATATTTTACAAAGTTTGTTCATCAGATCTGTCATGTTTCCCCTTATCTCCAGAATGAGGGCAGGCGCAAATGCAGACTTCCATTTTTATATTCTTTATTTAAACAAAGCAAACCTGGCACAAGGGCCATAAACCAAACTCAAAACTCTAACAAAAGGACAGTGGAGAACACCCAAAGCAAACTCAGCATGATGGTGGACCGACACTCAGGTCCACACAAAGGAGAACTAAATACTAAACTCACAACTCAATAACCCAATCAACACAAACATCTCATTCTCTGAGCACACCGGTCAGCTGAAACACATTGTGTAAACAAATACAAGACCGGTGTACTCGGCCAAAATGAACTAAACCACATTTAACCATCATAGGTCCTGAATCCTAATGGTAATGTTTGAGTTAAAAATATTTTTTATCATTCGGTTGCCATTCTGTCTTTGGGTTTGAGTACAAATCTCTATTTCTGATGTTTTGCAATTCAGAAAAGGTTAGAGCCTCTCACTGACAGACTGACTTGCCCAGGCAGATAATTTCCCTTTAAACTGTTGTGTTTATGCAATTAAGGGAAAAGTTTAGTGCATTGCAGTGGTTTGTGCCTTGCAGTGATATATCCAAAAGCTTGCTTTGTTCTTATATGGACTTTTTATTGCCCTTTCTTCATCACTAATCTTATATGGGCTAGCCATTGTTTCAGACAGTTTTGTTTATTACACTCCTCTTATGGGCTGCTGTGTTAGTGCCAAAAGTCTGGAGCACAATCACCGTGGAGAATACTGTTAGATAATGTCTCTGTGCTGGTGATTATTACTTCATTTGCAGTAATTGTTCCTCTTTGTTTATTTGATGGCTTTATTGGGGCTGATGGAGAACACCTGGACTGACAGGGGTATTTAAAGGACCTTTCAGTAAGCAAACCAAAAAAGGTGATGTGGTTTATAAAATGGAGGCATTTGCTGCACCCTCCAAAGGAGGAAGGATTCCCTTGAGCCCCCCTTCAGTCTCTTTTTTTGAGTTCCTCTCAGTGGTTCAGCTACATGCTTTTAGGGAGTTTCTCTCGATACTTTATCTCTTGGTGCCGCACATCAGGAAAGCTGCTTTAGGTTAATGTCTACAGTAAAAACTCCACAGAGAAATTTACTGTGGACCTTAAAGTAGTGTTGTAGTACTTAAGTAAGGTCACGTTCTCGAGGCCGCTATTTAATGATCTCGGACTTACCTCAACTTCAGTGTTATATTAAGTCTTGTCTCTGTCCCAGGGTAAAGAGGACCTTCTGAGTGCAAGTGAAACATCTTTTCCTTATATTTTTTTACTATTATTGAATTTCAGATACGCTTGCAGTGGTCACCTTCATAAAAATACATTTCAGTTTTTTTCTTATCATTAGAGAAGTGTAACATTTTGGGCTGGGGTGACAGAGGACAAGGAAAGGACACACATGCACAAACCAAAAACAGAGTGTAGGGGTTACAGGTAAGTACAGGTAGGTATTAGGGTTGACAAGCAAACCCAGACCATGTTAATTAGGCCTTGTCCACACGGACGTTTGAATCTTGGATAAATGAACACGCTCTGAATGCCACAGACATTTTTGTAGCGTTTTGTATCTGCACTTGATTGGCGTTACACTGGCGTTCGTCTGACGCTGTTTAATGCCAGCCTGCAGCCCAATGTGTAGTTTCGTGTATTCACCTGTGGGGGCAGTAATTATTCTGTCCAGATTGTTTATGTATTGGGATTTGTAGTTTTACATTTTCCTTCAATTCAGTCCTCCAGAACGTCAACTGAACACCATGTAAACGCAGTACCGGCGATTTCTTTGCGTTCGTCAAGATTTCAGCAGAAATTGATGCCAAGAAAACATTGCATGCAGCGTTTTTTTACGCCACACGAACGCACAGCTGACCGAGCACCGGGGCTGAACGCCCGTGTGGACACTGTGATTTGCTCCAAAGAGCAGAAAAACGGTCAGCGCTCGGTCCGCGCTCACCAGGCACCACAAATGCCCGAAAAACGCCTGATTCAGATGCCCGTGTGGACGAGGCCTTACACGTAGTGCACACAGGGAACAGCTGGTACTAGGAAGTGTTACAAATCAAACAGGTGTGAACAGTGAGCAGACAGCAGTTTAGGGGTGGAGCTACACACATAAACAAAACCACATGACACAGAAGAAAACAAAGGCAGGGTGAGGCAAAATGAGGCAGAATGTGACAAAGCCCCCATCTGTAGTGTGGAGCTCCTGAGATGAACAACAGACCACCATGGGAGTAGATCTAAAGGAGGAACTCTGAACAAAATGAAAGGGACAGGGGACAGACACTGGACAGAAAACTGGACTAGGGATCACAACCAGGACAGAAGACGGCTATGAAACTGGACATGGTGACAGGAGACATGATATGACTGGAGAAGGACCTAGGACAAGATGAAAAGCTGGACAGATGACTGCGCTTGTGATGGTACGTCGGGGGCATGAGACAGACAGGAGAAACAGAGCCAGACTGGACTTGAGTTCTAGGGCTGGATGGAACACAGTATAGGTGTCAGGACAAGGATACTGGGTTGGGCAAGGGACTGAGGAGAAAACAAAGACAGCCTAGGAAAAATAGACTGGACAGGAGGAGATGGTGAACCTGGGGCAAGAATGGAAAAATAGGAGACAGGAGACAATGAACATGAATAAATGGTTGAATAGGAGACAATGAACATGAACTAGCAGAGTTAGAAACATAGGGCTGGACATAGGATGGGACATGGGGCTGAAGTGGTTATGGACCTGAGGGCTGGACATGAGGATGGACAGAAGATGGGACAAAAGACTGAGTACTGGGTAGGACAGGAGACAGGACGCAGGGCTGGACTGGGAGCTGTACAGGGGAACTGACATTAGACAGGATGGAAGCTGGGCAGCTGCTGATGCTGGACCAGGAAGATGGATAAACATTAGGCAGCTGGGCATCTGGAGAGGTTGGGCCTGGTGGATGGGCATCCAGCAAGGTGAGGCCAGGTGGCTGGGCATTCAGCAAGGCACAATAGGAAGACAAGAGGGCTAGTTGTTCAGGATCAGGAGATGAGAGGGCCAGCTGCTCGGGTTCAGGAGGCAGGAGAGCGGGCTGCTTGGAAACAGGAGACTGCAGGGCCGGGTGCTTGAAAGCAAAAGACTGGAATGCTGGCTCTTTGGAGGCTTGGGTGCCTTCTGCGCTAAACCTGGAGGCTTGGTTGCAGGCTGTGCTGGATCAGGAGACCAACAACTTAGGGCCGTCCAGTATGGCAGGGAGTACCTGTGACATCTTGGGGCCATCTGGTACAGTACGGGTGGACTGGGGAAGTCTTGGAACCCTCAGTTACAACAGGGGACAGTATCAGCATCAAGCAGCTTTCTGGTTCAGCGGGGACTGAAACTGGGTAATGGGCGCAGAAGTGGTGTCTAGAGCACAAGGGGGAACCAACCCTACAAGTCCGTGTGCACACCCTAACCCCTCTGGAGGAAGATTAGAATGAGTTAAAGGGGTCTTCACCAAAGTCATGGAATGTATCACCTGCAAGACATTTGCTTTAAATCTATTTTTTGCCACTTGTCAAAAGTGACGTACCTCTAGAAGAATTTATTCGCACAGTGTTCTCTAATCACAGAAACATTCTTCTTTGATATTATGTTGGGCCACTTCTGGTATGAAACACTTATATTTGCTAATGAGTGCTGTGATACATGTACACGTCTTAAGACTTTTCAGTTATTACGATATTATTTTTCAGTAACTACAGTAATTTGAGGTGTATTGAAGCAAGAAAAGCACACAAAATGGTGCATATGCTCTTTAGACCTTGGACTACGCACACCTTCTGCAGTAAAAACGATGAGGCACAAACCCAGCCCAATGATGTATGTGACCCTGGGGACGCTGTGTGGCAGACATCCCGTTGGTCGTGGCACTGATAGCTATGTCTCATTAAAGAACCTTTGAGTGAACGAGACATGTTGCAAGCCTGTCTCAAAAATGTGCAGACGGAGAGAAGAGAGCTGGTAAAAAAATTACAGATCATTCCCCGCTGTCAGTCTCTCTGCCTTTGAGAGCAGCTTCATTGCCATTCTAGAAGCTGAATTAAGACCAGATTTGATTTAATACGCATCTACTTCATGCATATTCATAAGTGGTCATTGTGGTTACTTTCACCTAATGTTTCCGTGAGCAGTGGGGGCAGAAAACCAAGAAGAAATCTAAAATGGCAATATGTTTTCAAACCAGGAAAACATCTCAATGTCTATCTCAGGGAACTATGGTGGTGAGTGGGCATTTGATTTACTAGCCTAAAGCCACAAACAGAGAGTAAATAGTCCAGAACTGTCACACCCTTACTAACATGTTTTTCTAAATGTAATTTGGAATATTGTTACCTGCTAAACTGCAAAGCTAGAACTTCATGTTCTTCAAACACGTGATCAAGCCTACTCAGCCACTGTTCCCCCTATGCTTTAGCCAAGGTTTTTTAAAGAACACATTTTAAATTTTGCCTCACCAGTTTTGGAAGTATGACATCACTCCTGCTGCATTACAGTAAAGAGAGAATGGAAAGAAATAAGAAAAACATTGCATTTAGGTTTTAAAATGCAGTACACAACATGCAGCAGAGATTTTGGAGGTGCTGCATGTTGGGTCCTCTATGAGCCTCCATGATTGAAAAAGATCATCTATTATTTACAGCGGGTTATTGCCTCACTATTTATTTAAAAGAGGAAGTTAAATTATATTTAAATGAAAGTCAAACAGTATCTACATTAAACATTCTTAAGCTTATAAAAGTAAAGGTAATATGTGATGTTGTTGGTGGCACGGTGGTGTAGTGGTTAGCGCTGTGGCCTGAATTGGATTCCTGGCCGAGCGTCCTTTCCGTCTGATGTTTGCACTGGATCCTCTGGTTTCCTCCTACAGTCCACGCATGTCAGGCAAACTGGTGAGTGTGTGCATAAATGTGTTTGTCTGTCCGTCTGCCCTGTGACGGACTAGTGACCTATCCGTGTGTTTTCTGCATTCTCTGCCTTTCGCTCTATAGGCACCAGCATCACTGTATATTCATTTTAAAGTATTTTGTAAAGTGTAACTGTTCACACATGCTAGGGGAACTTTTATCATTAATAGTGGATGATTGTCTCATTTTGTTTAACTAGGGTGGTTGAAGGGATGGCCATGCTTCACTCAATTGCCCTAAGCAGTGTAATATATCAGCATGAGCCCCTAAATTTGAGAGGTCCATAAATTGATTCTCTACAACGAAGAATGCTCTGTTTGCTTGTCTACCAATAATTTGGTGTCTGTCACACATTTAGCAAGGCCTCACCAGAATGAAGATCATTTGTTTGTGGATTTGATCAGTAGGCCCACTGGGAGTGCTTCTTTTCAAAAAGAGCTGAGCAGAGAGATCTGCACATGGCAAAGTATTAACCCCTAAAATCCTTATCTGTCACCATCACAGCTCAGGGTCATATTCTTCATCTGGAGGTTAATCTAACACTTTCCTGTGCCATAAATTTTTCAGAGTGAAATCTGGTATTTGGTGCAGCTGTGCACCACTTACACCACAGTCCACCTCCACAATATTTCAGAGTGAAGGGGGAAAGAAAACGGTCAAGGATGGTAACATAAACAAGAGAGTCACTTTGAATAAATGGTTGAGGATCGTAATCCTGTGTGTGTTTCTGTTTCGTTGGCCATATACGGAGAGGAACCACTCTCCCCGAGCACAGCAGAGTAGAGCCAGCAGGGGACTTGGGGAAGACTGTTTACGCACCAAATAATTAAAACAATACGTTTTTTTAAAAAAGTGTGATTGAATAATCAGGAGCACATTAATATCACAAGCCTCCTTGACTTTGGCAGGTTCAAGAGCAGTGCAAGCAGATGTTTCAGTACGAAGGCAGATCTAGACGCAAACCGGCCTTCGTGTCTGGACCATTTCTGAGCTGTTTATGCAATTCACACACACACATACACACATGCTAGCATTTCTGGGAGGCTAGGGAGAGCATAAACTGATACATGAATTCTTGCTTTTACTCTTATCCAGAAAACTGTTTTTTTTCCCTCTGTAAAAATGAGTTTAACAGAACAACCGCTTTGAAAAACCCAACGTCTAGCTGGTGGTGTGTTGTAATGTGCCTTTATTGGAATGGCAATGACGCATTTGCTTGGAAGTATGTCTAATCCAGCCTTGCTGGAATGGAAGAGAGGAAGAATCGAAAACGTTCTTCAGTTCTTCAGAGAATGAAATGACATCTACAGCCATTGGCTTCACTGAATAGTCCATTTCTTGTTTTAACTTCATAGATGAGGTACTGACCTTGATATAGAATGTAGCAGAGCACACAATCAGAGAAACATTTATGCAAACTGATAAAGGTAAAGAGGTAAGGAATAACAATAGGTCATTCAGTATGTCATAAAATTTGATACAGAAGCTGTTGTAATCATCTCTAACCCTAAGCTGAAATCAGTCACTCGCTGCGTTCATGGACAGGTCTGGTGCAGTGCAAGAATAACTAGCCTCTATTTTTACAGGGAAATGACTTTAGACAAGTGAAAGGAATATTGCAGCAGGTGAAATCTTCATTAAAGGGGTGAAACGAGGAGATGATAAATATCTTTTCTCGCAGTTTGGATTAATGATAGAGGAAGGAGGAGGTAATGAAGATCACGTTACACTTTATTACTCCACCTGAAGTTAGGTTTGCCAACTCCATCTGACAGTAGCCTTGCTGCCGTTACATATGAAGCGGATAAAATGGCACTTTTCATTTGATGTACAGAAATATCTCTTCATTTGAAGGCCTATCTTAAGGGGGCTGGCAACCCTATTTACAGCAGGTAGAGACTGCAAAGGCCCCTGGGTTAATGTGGAATTCTATTCTCAACAGTTCTCAGAGTTTTTGTTATTTAATTTACTTCCAGTACAAATAATTAATTTTACAGGCGTAATTGTTTTTACCTTGTACTTGCCAATATGAACAAAAAAGTATGTATTAATTTGCCTATACAAAGACATGATACAAAAATGTAATTGTTGTTTGTTTTTGCAGCATCGTGGGCAACTGACAAAAAGAGCTTCATAAAGTTCTTGGAGATAAATGTTTCGTCAAGCAACATGCAAATTGAAAGAATAGAAACAGTTATAAAAGTCCTTGTTAGTTCAGTTAGTTTGATAACTATTACTTTTTTCATATTTATAATAAACAATAACAAAAGTCATTATTTGTGATGATTGAAGTGAATATATGTACTGGAACTATATTAAATAACAAAAGCAAAATGCTTGTTTCCATTCACTTTATATAGGAGACAGATTATTTGATCATAGATTTAAAAACACTGATGCATTCTTTTTGCCTTCCACCAAAAAGAAACATGTTTTTAAAAAGTGATCCAAAAAACTTGAATTGTATCAAACTGTAGTTTATGATTCATTTCAAATCATGACATTATAATACTTTGTTGCTACACACCTTTACTTTGAAAGGCACTGAAAGTTTCTGCTGTTAAAAATCACCATATAAATAAACATGAATTACACCTAATTTAATTGAAGTTTAGGATTAACTTTAAGATACAATCTCTCTCCCTTAAACTTGAACCGAAATGTCTCTTTGAGCGCAAATCAAGACTTCTCACAAATATAAAGCAGAACTTGGGAGACAGACCAACTGGCCAAGACTCGTAGTGTGGATGAAGTGTAGATCACAGCGTTCTCCAGCATTTATCTAGACTGACCTGGGCACTGCTCAGACAGGAGGAAGAGTGTTAGGTTCTGTTATTGAGATTGGAGGAAAAAGCTGAGGGCTCCTTCGGGAGGCTTAAAGGTAACGGGACTGAGGAATCCAACCATTACGCCAACACGAGCTACTTCATCACCTCCCTGTCCCCTTTCTACCAAAACACATGCACTGTCGAGCCCCACACACAAATACCAGCTGCTGGGACAGGGGAAAAAAAGAGGACGACTTTCATCCAGTCGAATGCTTTTGAGGTTTCTTCTCCCTCTCGTAATTCCGTAGACATAAACATATAAATGAAAGGAGTTATGATACAATATTTACACTCAACAAAGCCTAAATGAAGTCCAGGGGGAGTGTGAGTGGATATTTTCTGGGTGTTAAATCAGTTTAAAGAGCTGAGGACACAGGTTAATGCTCACCACCACAGGAGAGCCACCAGGAGAGAGCTTCTGATGATTCCATCATCCAAGCGCCGTGTGTTTATGCATAGGGACAGCTCCCAGTAAACTGCCCATGGGGCCGAGCCTTGGACATGACGTGTGCTCAACTTTATTCCCCTTAGTATTTATTTAAACTGAAGCCAGCAGCATCAGGCCATGAGCTAATTAGTATATGTCTAAATCTGGCTGTGTCTGGTGATCTGGGCAGTCCAGCAGGGATAGACTCAGGGCATTTAAAATAGCATTCCTACACTTTTCTGTATGAGTCTTGCATTTTGTGATTATAGTTCAACTCAATTAAGTACACTTGCCCCATAGATGTGTTAATTCCCCAAGACATCAAACTCATCCAGCTTCTCCTCGTATGCCAAATGTAGTTGAGCAGCCAAGACATGGTTGGTGTTTGATTTTCACTAATTATGTTTTGAGCGGGAGCTATCAGGCTAATGTAACTAACAAGTAATAGAAGCAAAGCAGAAAATTAGTCCTTCAGAGATGGCCTAACAATTCCTGGGAACTACAAAATGTGTCATGAATGTCTGTAATTCTATTTCCTTATCAGTCAATAGAATCGTGTTTGTATTTAAACTCTTCAAAAACAGCAACGTCACTCGTACTTCTTTACTAGGTTTTGGTTAGAAACAACAAGGTTAAATTCTTAAAACAGCGAGTGGAAAATTATTCAATGAGATTTGCTTCTCTGTGGTATCTAAGTAGAAGTGACCAAGTGAGCTCTCCCATTGGTTAGGTGCTCAGACTCTATAATATGAAGTCCTTCCATGACACATTTGCAGCCAACATAATTAGGAACTGGCAGTGGACTCGACCAGACCATCCATCTTATGGATGGGACCAGTTTTGTGAGGGAAAATGTCACTCAGGAAGTCCCAGGCATATCACCGATCATGAATGTGAGAGGCAGTCCAAATAGTTTCTGTCAGACAGTAAACAGCAGCAGCTCTTTGCCAGAACGCTTTTTAGTAAAGCACATACAAGATATATGTTAATATGTCTGCTTGAATTACAATTTTCAGATGTCTGTGTTTAATCTGTTATCTTAGAGTTAAAATCCTGCTATAATACCAGAAATGGACACTAGCAGAAAGGAGTTTTTTTCAGAACGTTTTTTTTTATTTTTGACAGTGTTTTGACAGTGTCTGAATTAAAGGTCTACTCCTAATAGTCACAAGCCACCACTAAATAGAATCGAATGCGCCTCCAGTAAATATCAAGCAAGCAAACCACCATGCACTTGCCTGAAGTTGTCTGAGCTTAAGTAATGTGAATTGCTTATATGGTAGAGGAAAAAGTAAAAAAAAAACAAAAAACAGGGGGAGTAAACTACATACAAAAAAATGCAAAAATACAAATATTTTTCTTCTCTTTCACCATTATAGTGATATTTTGGGTTCTAATAATGAAATGATGTCAAGCTTATCTCTATCAACCTAGCACTAATACAAATAGGGAGACAACTGGAAACTAATAAAATCAGACATTTATTTGAGCATGTGTAGGTTTACTTTGTCCTGAATGCTGTGCTGTTTTGTTGGAGCCTGCCTTCCTCTCTAAACAGCATTTTAATGACAGTCCCCCAAGAACACTGTGCTATTTAAACATGTCTGCACACTTTGCAAAATGAATATCTCCACTTTCCGATGCAATGAAATTAAACCATATAGGAATATTTTCTGTTGTGTATGAGGGCCATTTAGCCGCTGCCTTTTCTTGTTTAGTATCTGTTATGTTTGCCTGTGTAAGTATCAGAATCAACACACTTGCTACAACAAGGTGCAATCCAAACAAACAGCAGACCACAACTGTGGCTATTACTTTGCTGACACGAAGTCTGTTCATCTCTGAGATTTAGATTTATGGTCTTGAGACCACAACATGAGTCTCAAAGCTAATATGCTGTTACCTTGTAACACCTAATTGCTGCAGTTATTGGCAATAGTCTTCTCTGTTTCATTCTTCTATAGCAAAGTTGTTTTACCCAGCTAACACCTTTACAACGAGTAGCTTAGCTGGCTTACACAGTTAGCTGTCTCTGACAAGCTAACATAGCTGATACACTCAAATAAAAAGGATTACATACCATTTACCAAATCAAGACAGGGGTCAAAGTAGAAACCTTTTTCAGTAACCATAAGTGAGTCTATTTTAGATTACGTAACAAGACGTGTTGGAAGCAAGTGTGTGATGATTTAAGCTTGCAGTTTGCATGATGGTAAATGATGGGTTATCAGCATCCCTTAGCTACATCAGCCTTGTAGCTCCAGTGCAAAACAAAAGACATTAACTGCAGACCCCAAACATATCTTGGCTAATGTGGAGTAAGGGGGAATTTCTTTATATTTAGCAAGTGAAATTCTTTCCTTGAAAAGACTAGCATTGCATTCACCATCATCTAATACCACACTGGAATCTGTCTTTAAGTTAGGACTTAAAAGTGAGTTACTTACACTACAGCACTATCAGCCAGGTGTTTTTTTACCTTGTCCAGAACCAATGAGGTCTATACTGCAATGCACCTCCAGATGACCCAGTTACTCAGTTCACTCTTGTGTAATGGTATCCTGTTAGTGTTTGTGGGAGAGAAGGATTGCATTGCAAGAAAATGTGAAAACCAGATAGCACAGCCCAGGAAAGGCTTGCATGGCTGCGTACGTCCACTCAAACAGGCTGAATGGTCAGCAACAAAGCGGCCTCTTCTTCTCTAAGGAGGGCATCAATCAAACGCTCTGCTCCACTGGCCAAGAGGTGGGTCACAAAAAAGAGGCTCTGTCACACACACACCGAGGCCGCCTCCACCCTGCATTTCTGTCATTTTTAGCTTTGAACTGTACACGGCCTCTGCTCCCTGAGGAGGTAACACAAATACACAAAATAACTGACCCCATAACCACCTTCAACCTCTGCCTTCCTCAGCCGTGGGATACACTCCTCTTACTGGGAGGGAGCAATGTGGGGAATATTGAAGCATATTGGGTTAAAAGAACAGTTGGAAGGGAAAGATTAAAAATACTTCATCAGACAAGCAACATTTACTGTTTGAAGTTTGTTTCAACAGTTTTAAACTGGGCTCCTACACTGTCCAGTTTGTATGGATGTAGTTTGCACAGTGCTTATTTGGTGGGGTATAAGCTTTCATTACTTGTTAAATACATTAGTCTTGTAGCTACAGTACAAACCTTAGGAAGCAAACTTCATGAACCACATGTGGCTGAAGTTAATTTCTTGACAAACTACTCCTTTAAGACATACCCACACTTGGATAGTATCAGAGAACATATGCATTTATTCATACTCAGGATCCAAAAATAAAACTGTATTCCAATATCAGTCCAAAAAGGCAGTAATCAAATTATAGACATTTTAAAAACTTGATTACTAGCAGGATTGCATTAGGTCCACTCTTTTATAGCAATCCTAGTATCTCTCTGACTTCTCAAATTTAAACATTTTTTATGTAAAAGCAACCATTGGCTCTGTACATGTCCTTTATGTTCTAAAGCAGAGTAGCACACTCCAAATTGGTGAGTACACCACTAGTTTTGTATAGTCACTTGCAACTTAGTATTAGTTCAAATTCATTGGAATGCTCAACATATTTTCATTTCTGCCCTCCAAAAAACCTTTAGCTAGAATTAAGTGAGAGGAGGCACTGGCTTCCGCAATACCTCAAGGAAGCGAAGAGACTAAATCCCAGGCAGGCAAGATGGTCTGTATTTTTTGCTCACTTCAACTTTACTCTCTTACAGACCAGGCTTGAGAAATGGCAGAGTGACACGCTTTCATGTCTACACCAATGGGAGGAAGATGATCGAAAGACACAATTCACATCATGAGCATGGAGAGCCTTTTGTCAGAAACTAGGTAGTACATTAAAATTATCATCTGGATGTCATCCACAGACCAATGGCCAAACCAAAAGACTGAACAGGGAAATTGGCAGGATATTACATTTATTTTGCATTAAAGAGCAGCATAAATGGGCTGAAGTCCTCCACTGGATCAAATTTGCACATAATTATTTGTACCGTGCCTTTATTGACATGCAGTCAACCACTGGGAAAGAGGGTGCAAAGAATGTGGTGACAAACCTGAGAAAAAAGGATTCTGAAAGTTGACTGACCTAAGTACTTGGATTCTTCTTATAGGTCAGGTTAGCGAGAATCAACCAGGGACAACAATCTATGCTGACCAAGCTGGAAACTGGGTCCGAAGTACCTTTAAAAATATTGCAGCGCATCAATGCTGTGACTTTTCAAGCTACCCGCTTATAATCTCATAAATCCTGTATTTCACGCATCCATTTTAATAACTTTATGTTCTACCAAAAAGGAGGGTCCCCCTTCTCCCATGGATGTGGATGGCACTCCAGCATACCAAATTAAGGATAACTTAAACTTCCAATGGCTTAGAATACTTGGTGGACAGGGAAGGGTAGAGTCCAAAGGAACAATGTTGGGTTCCGGCTCAGGACATTCTGGATCTCTTGCTCTCTGTGTTCCTGTCACTAGTGCTACATAAGGACTTCAAAGATTAGAATACTTTTCAAATCAGAATCACCCCGTTATATCTGTTTGATTCACTTTAGCAAAGTTTGTATGTTTGCAAATTGAGAACACTAGTAAACTTTTATCCATAACTGAGTCCGTTCCTTGACTATCCATACAATTAGGTTACAGATTTCATTTTTAACATGTAATTGGTAATATGTACTAGAATATAATTTGAAAGTAACCCTCCCAAACCTGAGCACAACTAATAATAAGTATATTACTTAACCCGAAATGAAATTGGCCTTTTTTCCTTTCTAGCTGATGTTTATGGTCATATAACAATCCATTAATCATGCTATATCAACTAAAAGACAAAAATAAGGTCATCTTTGAGTGAAGTATCATAAGTTCATTTTTATTATATTGCCATACAGCAGTGGGTGGGGATAAATAATATTAAACAATGATATCACCCAGTAAAATGCCCAGCTAGCTCAAAAAACCTGTCTAAAATCACGTGACAATCAGAAATACATCACTGTACTGGAGGAAAATATATCATGGTTCGTGTTGACTTTCAATTCTAGCAAAATAATATGAAGACTTTAAGGCTTTAAACTGCCTGAGGCAATATGGGTACATTTTGAATGGCCCTTTACCTCTGCACATCTGCTTTACCTTTCAGCTGACTGTCTGGCCACTGTGTAAAGCTGTGTGTGTGATGGTACTGGTTGAGGTAGGTAAAGCATCTGGTAATGTTTAGAGCCTTCTGGATGGAGTGGGTGGGGGGCACTGATGTTTTGGGGGATCCAGGGAGCTGCCTGGGCAGAAACACCACTGAGCTCCACCACGGAATAACAAACCAAAATGAAGGCTGGTCCTGCTGGAACATCTGGCCCACGTTTCTGGCAAAGACCGTCACACTGGCACAGTGGAAGGGGCCTCTGTGTATGTGTGAGTAAAAATAAGCGCCAGCTTTTTTAGGCGATGGTTTGATTTTCACCATGTGCTGCAAATGTTTTACCCCAACAGCTCAGATGGACTATTGTGCAAGGATTCTCACAATGCAGTTCCTGATTATCTTCTAAAGTCATATGCGTTGCGTTTTCAGGGTTGAGAGCAGACATCTAGCACACGCCCATTCTTAAAATGATGTGTCAGCCAAAGTCAGGTTTATGCTCTTTTCCCCCTTACCTTAAAAACTGGCTTTATGTTAAGAAACTCAAGAATCAGAATTAAGTTTTAAGCATGTTGCTTAAAACTTCATTTCCATGCAACAACACATTTACACAACTCAATTAAAAACAAACTAATGTTGAATGCGGCATTCCACTAGTTAGAAAAAATTCATAGGCAGTATTGTTTATATGTGGCATTGTTCTGACTACAAACAAGCATATGCAATGTGTTATTTACCTGCACTTGGATCTTTAAGAGACGTTTAAAAGAAAGAAGTTCCATAAGATAGTTTATGAGGTTGTGACCCTCTTCATAAGGGCAGTACAAAAGAGGGGAGACTAAATGTTGTGAGGAGAGTAAAAACCTTTGCTTTCTGGAGGAGTGTTTGGCCTGCATTATACAGAAAGATAAGTGCAGTTGTTCTGCTGAAAAGCCAAATGGTCTTGACACAACCTCCCATTGCCTAAGCCCATACTCCCCCAGGTATTGTTACTGGAAGTAAATGATGACTCGGGTATAACATTGCTGTATGAAGAAAACCTTGTATCTTCAAAGCAGAAACTTTACAGTAGAGGAAACCTTGACTGACAACCATTTACAAAGGAATGTTTATCAGGAAAATTTGACCCAGCATGAAGGACAGCTGGCATTCAATAAAAAAGAAAGAAATGAGTTATGACATTTTGTTCCAACAGTGATGAGAAGTAAAGCAGCTGGCTAAAAAATGTCTTAACATGTTTCAGCATAGGAACTAAAGTTTCCTGGGTGTTGGGTTGTTGGGTTGTTGGGGTATGGGGGTGGCCTAGTGGATAGGAGACTTTCCTCTAGACCAAGAGGTCATGGGTTCGAATCCTACCTTCAGCAGACCACAACTTGTTTCCTGAGCAAGACCCTTAACCCCAAGTTGCTCCAGGGAGACTGTCCCCTGTAGTTAGGGAATGGAAGTCGCTTTGGATAAAAGCGTCTGGTAAATGCTGTAAACGTAAATGTTTTTCTCTTCTTGGGTACTAATTTTGTTCTATAGTAAATGCCCAATCCCCAAAGTGAGAAGTTTGAGGAAGAGCAAAACAGTCCAAGAGCTGAATAAACAGAGCAGAATGAAACTAAACCCAGAAAAGAGAATTAGTTAAAGTAAATGAATGACTAAAATGGAACTAAAAGGTAAATTACTTTCATCAATAATGGGAAAAATAATAAAGGGAAAAAAAAGAATACATTCTGCCTGCATGTTACATATAAACTGTTGCATGAGGCCCAACACACCGTTTATGGGCCATGTGAATATACAAAATGAGTTTATTTGCCTCATGAATATGCATTTGATGGAAGAAGGGTGAGACGTTGAAAGTGTTGAAAACATATTTTGCTTGAATTACTAAAGTTTGAGCAAAGGCCCTGTGCACAGTTTGCATAAAGCTACAGCTTAAATAAACTGAAGCACATATTGAAGTTACATTGGGGCACATTTTGCACTCTTAAGCGCATCCGGCCCTCAGAGAATTAGAAATCCATTGCCTTGCTTTATCTCTTAGTCTGTAATCTTCTCTGCGTATAATGAGGCCAGAATGATGAACAGATTCCTCCCTCCTCCTCCACCACGCATTTATTTTCTCAGCTCACATACAGTCATCTGTCTCCACTTCTTCTCTTATATATATAATTAGCTTTTTCATCACTCTACAGATGCTGAGCTTGTGGGTTTAGCAGAATTTGGTCCACATCTGGGGCTCAGGCTTTGTTTCTTTGGTGATGAGCTTGTTGATGCTGTTGTGTGGCCTATAGCGGATGACCTCACCGTGCTGCCTACTGCTCGGTGACTTCCCTGCATACGATTTGGAAATTTAACTCTTATGAGACTTACCATAGTGAATACATTGATTTTATTAATATAGCAAGTTTCAACAACCCAAATACACTCACATTATAATGTTGCACAAAAACACAAAGAGTCAGTGTTCTACCTAGATAACAACTGCTTAGGCTCCAGGTATTTAAATGTTTGAGGACAAGTGCGGGGGTCCCGGGCTGAAAAATGTTTTAGAACCCCTGCCCTAACAAAAGCTCATCAATGGGCATGGTGGGCTCTTCAGGAGAACAACTAAGTGTTGGCCCTATCATCAGGAGATCGACCCCTGGTTATGCCACAAATAAGACAGTCCAAGAGGGCATGGATGGCTTTGCTCTCTCTGGGTGGAGAGGTTGGCCCTTCCTCTTCTCCCATCACTCAGTGCGATGCTAGTCAGCACTGGTGTCTGGTGATTTATGTAACAGGACTAGCAATTGGCAATCTCTTAGCATGCTAAACTGTCCAATAAAATGGGGTTAGCAGCAGTTAAAAAAAAAAGAGGTGGTGCTTCACGTGACATGGAGGAAGCACATGCTAGCTTTCACTCTCCCAGTGTTGGTGGTGTCATATGACTGGTGGAGTCGTGGCTAGTGGAAGGAATCTGGCATGACTAAAATTGGAGAGAATATTGGAAAAAAAAAGACACTGGGCATGGTGACCATGGAGGCAGTTTTTCTATGGATTAGTAGTCAAATGTTTTTAAGGAGTATTTGGATACTTTTAGAAATATAATGTATTTTTTGCAAAGTTGTCATTTTAGCAGAAAGTAGTTGTGTGTATGCTTGTTTGCTAATATGCCTGCATGTACATGTATATTGTGTGTTCATTTTTGCAAGAATACATAAAAAAGTTTTGAAATGCACGTCTATTGGAGCATATGGATGTGTGTTTTGGCAGAGTTTTAAGTGGCAGGGCTGTAATTGTGTGGCTGTATAGGTTTCAGCGCTCGATACTGTCTAGTGTTTCCAGTCGTAAAGAGCAAGGCCCTCTTCCTCCCCAGCAAAATATATGTCCAGCAGCTCAGCTTCACTATCAAAACAGAGTCAGCCGCTCAGCAGAATCAAATGCACTTTATTGATATTGGCAGTCAGGGAGATTGTAGTAAATTCAACATCCCATGTGGTCAACTGGGCAGCTGTAACAGGCGGGCTAATCTTAGCCTTTCACACATGTGTGAGCAGGTTAGGGATTATAAATATGAACATGGCCTTGCCATGAAAGTTCAGGTTTTAACACCGCCATACTGGGGTTAAATTGGGCTTCCTGGTTCTAACACTGGCTGAGCCACATGTGAGGCCACTGTAAAATTTCCACACATATGATCTCACTCTCAAACTGAATTCTGCTGTTAACCCGAGTTCTGTTGATAAAAAAAAAACTTGTGTTGCCTGGCAACCGTGGTCGGCTGTTCATGAATTACATTTCTTTTTGGAAGAATTCCAAACGATATACGTAGCCTTTTAGCATCATAGCATCTTAACTGTGGTAAAACCTTAAAAAAAGGTTTAGCATAACCACATTTTACCATCTATTTCTGGCTATATCAGCTATATATCATTGTCTATCTGGGCGCCTTTAGACAAACCAGCAGCCAGTTGAGTAAACAGGAAACGTGATTAATATTGTTCTTAATTAGGCCTACTATAAAAAGATGCTGAACTGGCTGTGGAAACTAGGCAGCTTTCGGTATGACAGTATGTTTTGGAAATCCCTCAAATGCAATCAGCACAATATTTTTTTTCCATTATTAGATAACCTAGGACAGTGTGGCTCCTCACGAAACTTTTCTTACACTGAATAGCCTTTTCAGCTATAGTGCAATAGTTCGGGCCTGATGGTGAGGTCTGAAGACAGCCAAGAGCACCCGTGTTCTCAGTCCAGGTAGACAATGATGATGGTTAAAAAATGAGGCTTTAAGGGACTAAGGATCTCAGAAAAGACTAAAAACAGAACACAGTTTATCCGTCTGTGGTCTGATAATCTGTCATATTTGCAATGTGAAAAAGCAGAGCACTTTACGAGACTAAAGGTAAATCTGTCTTCAATCTGGCATTCTGTGGAACATGCAAATAAAAGCCATGCGCCGATGACGTGTTCCAGCGAGATAAACTGACAGTCCGGGCTCTGCTGGAGGTGACGCCAAGTTTCCAAGGCGATACAGCCCGCGGTGGTCAGATTGTGCAGCAGTCAGTTCTAAATTAGAGATGATGTCACCAGGAGATTGTTCCAGCTCTCCTAAGGCCACTTCCCTCTTTTTCACCTCTATCTCTTAATTTTTTTTTTAACTCACAAGAGGTTTTACTTGAAATTGGGCTGTTTTAATGAAAGGTGCAGCAAGGTCAGCAATCGCTTCGGAGACTGAGTGTGAGTGCTGCTTTTACACACTTCCAGCAAAAATGAGAAAAACTTGGCAAACCTACAAGACCTGACTTTGTGAAGAAAGGTATGCTGAAACTCCATGGTTCAGTTTTAAAAGCTGAAATGACAGAACTATTTAGAAAAGGCACATTACGTATAGGTACTTACATAAATACTCATATATATACAATACAAGACATTGCATTCACGTTACATATGCATATGACACATTACACACACATACACACAGATATTGACACTGATTATCTCATTATCAGGTCAGGTGTCAAGGTGTGAAATATATTTGGCAGCTAGTTGATGTGTTGGAAACTGGAAAAATTGACAAATGTAAGGATCTGAGTCATATCAGATTTTTCGAAAGCAGTCCAAGGAAGGACAAGCGGTGAATTTATAGCAAGGTCATAAGCACCAAAGGCTCACAAATGCACACGGGAAGCAAAGAGGGATTGTAGCACAAATTGCTAAAAAAGGTCTTGCTGGCTATGAGATAAAGGTGTCAGAAAACAATGCATCCCAGCTTGCTGCATGTGTAGCTGTAGGCTGATCAGAGTGTTCAGACTGACCCCTGACCATCGCTGAAAGTGCCTACTTTGGGCATGTGAACGTCAGAAATGGAAAATGGAGTAATGAAACAAGGTGATATTTTCTGATGAATAACATTTTCTTTTACGTCATTTGAAGGGGCAGGTGTGTGTGCGTTGCTTATCTTAGTATCATGATGCACTACAGGAAGAGGGCAAGCTGGTAGAGGCAGTGCTGTGTCCTAGTCAATGTTCTGCGGAGAAACATTGAGTGCATTCATCTGCATGTTTCTGAACATTGTTGCAAAAATAAGTACAGTCTTTAGAGGAATAAAAGAAGAGGGCACCATGCAAATGTTTGGGCACCCTGCATGGCCAGAACTTAGTAACATCCCCTTTGGCGAGAATCACAGTTTGTAAATACTTTCATTTCTTGTTTGGGGAATTTCTGCTCATTCTATTCCAAAAGGCTTCTAAAAACATTCTTGAGCTGTCTCGCATGCGCCACTCTTTTGAGGTCTAGCCAAAGATTTTCAGTGATGTTTAGGTCAGGCACTGTGAAGGCCATGGCAGAAACAGCTTGCACCTCTTAAGGTGGTCCAATGTGGTCCTGTTTTAGAAGCCACTGTCTTTTCAGCTTTTTACATAGGGTGTGATGCTTGCCTCCAGAATGTGCTGGTATTTAATTAAATCCATGTTTCCCTCTACCAGTGAATAGTTTCCTGTGCCACTGGCTGCAACACAAACCCAAAGCACGATCAATCCATCCCCATGCTTATTAGTTGGAAAGGAGCTCTTCTCAAGAAATTCTGCATGACTCCAAATTCTCTAAACTTCCTTTTTCTCGCTGCGGCCAAAAAATAGATTCGAACTTCACCAGTTCTGAATGCTGTCTGCATGTTCACAGCTTGTTTAGATGTTCATGAATTTTGTGGTGAGGGTGTAGGAAAAGGTTTTCTTCTAATGACTCTTCCATGAAGGTCATATTTGCGCAGGTGTCACTGCACAGTAGAACAGTGCACCACCACTCCAGAGTGTGCAAAAACTTCACTTTTGCAGTCAAATGAGGGTTTGATTTGCTTTTCTAGTAATCCTACAAGCTGTTCTCTCAGAAAGTTTTTTTAGTCTTCCAGACCACAGCTTGATCTCCACCATTCCTTTTAACTGCCATTCTTAATTGCATTGCAAACTGAAAAAGGCCACCTGAAAAATATTTCCCAGCTTCTTGTAGCATTCTCCTGCTCTGTGGGTATGAAGTATTTTAATTTTCAGAAAGCTATGCAGCTGTACAGAGCAACCCAAGGCTGCCGATCGTTGGGACAAGGTGTGAGGAGGTGAACTATTTATAATGCTTTGAAAGTTGTATTACCTCCTAATAATGACAAGAAATAGACCTAATGAGTCCAAAACCTTGTTAAAAGTTATCTGAGATATCAAATCTCATCAAAAATAATACATTAATCTTGCTTACCTACAATCTTTTTAAAAAGTGTTTTCAACAGTATGATGTACAAAATTCTGCAAATTGTGAACAGTTTTCTTTCCTTAGGGATGCTTTCAGCATCACTAAATATGGCTGTTATAAAACTCTTCTTAAACAGGAGAAACCTGGACGTCTCCACACTTAACAACAATAGGTTCAAATCTCCTTGCCTCCCTCGTAGGCAAGGCCATTGAGAAAGTAGTTTTCAACCAAATCAGTAATTATTTGAATTCAGATGGCTATTTTCATTACTTTCAGTCAGGCCTCTGTCAACTCCATTGGATTGAAACAGTTCTGGGTAAGATAAACGACTTGGTACTGTTAGTGTGGCTCTTGACGTGTTCAGTCATAAAATATTGCTGGACAGATTGGCTTGGGCCGTCTCAGATGGTTCAGGACATACCTAGAGGGCAGGGGATACTGCTATGCCATATGGAGTGCCACAAGGACCCATACTTGGTTCTCCTAGAGTACAAGATGGCTTATCATAGCTATGCAGCCGACACTTTTATTTAACTTTGTCACCAAATGACTTGATTCCTATCGACTTACTGTGTTTATGCTTCAAAAACATAAATGGCTGGATGCAGCAAAATTTCCTTAAGGTGAAAATAAAAGACAAGACAGAGATCATTCTGTTTGGAAAAAAGAAGGAAGATCACAACTTGGGGTATATCTGGAATCTACGTCAATAAAAATTCGTGCCAAAAACCTTGGTGTAATCGTGGATGCGGACCTTAGTAACTAAATCAGCATTCTGGCATCACATCTAAGGTCGGGGGCTTTGTGTCCAAGGAATATTTGGATAAACTCATCCATGTTATTATATCCTCCAGGGTTAACTATTGCAGTGCTCTTCTCATTGACCTGCCCTAAAAGACCGTTAAACAGCTACAGCTTATTCAAAATGCTGCTAACAAAAACCAAGAAAAGAGAGAACATTGCTCCAGTCCTCAGGTCTTTACTCTGGCTTCCAATCAGAAACAGAATTGAGTTCAAAGTGTTACCAATTGTTTTATAAGTCCTAAATATATCTCTAAGATGAGCTATATATCTCTAAGATAAGCTTACGGTAAGCTAGTAAGATCTCTTAGATCAGCGGGAGCTGGTCAGCCAGTGGCGCCAAGATAAGAACTGAAACAGAATGAAATGGCATTTCGTCATTATACTGCACTCTGATTCCGCCGCTTTCAGTTATCAGTATTCAGTTATCTGCACAAAATTCATGCACTTTTATCTGTATTCTTTTATATTGCTTTATTTCCCTTTGTTTAGCTTAATCTTAAACCCTACTTTTATGCTATATTCATTTTAAGGTTACTTTTAATTCTTATATTTTATGTTTTTATGCCGATTGTATCACTGTAGAGCACACTGAATTATCTCTCTCTCTCTCTGTGTATGGCAACTACTAAACTATTCACAGTAACAAAAATCTTGACCAGTGGTGACCAAACATGCTACTGTGTATGTGTGCGTACATCTGTTCAGTAGCTGCCTATCTGAGACAGACTGTGCCTAAAGATGCAAGGTGCCTAGATAAACGTGTTCCAACCACTCAGCATTCAGTCCCACCATTATACTGATCACTGGCCTGAACATCTGGAATCATCTACACCAGTTTCTTCACTGGTTCATGTTGTAACTTTTCACTACTACATGACGTTCATTACTTGTTATGCTTGAATGATTGATATGTATTTCACTGTGTGGCTTAACAAACAAAAAACATTCAGGTCAGATCAAGGGACTGGAATGAAAATGAGAGCATTTGTAAGTCCTTCAGGAAACCTGAAGAACTATTCCTGGCTGTTGAGAAGCAAAATATGAAGAGATGAGGGATAGATCAAGACTTCTGCACAGCACTCGCTCTCCCACTGTTGTAATCAACACTCTCCTCTCACAATGTGAGCAGCTGGATGGTACAACACTGCTAGAAGGTAATTATTGCCATTTTGTTTAAGAGTGAACAAGAGATTTTCTTCGAATTATTCAAGTTCACAGCATCATTTGTCATGTTTTGTCATTTTCTTAATAAAATTCTTTATGCTTTAAAGAACAATATTTTTATTTGGAAATTAGGAGAAATATTGTCAGCAGTTCTAAAGCAAAGGCAAACTAAAGCAAAGCTGTTCAGTTCAATACTAGCAGAAGATCAAACCTGAGAAACTGAACATTTTTGGGGAGGTCTCTTATTTTTTCCTGAACTGTGTGTGTGTGTGTATATATACACACACATATATATATACAGTATATGCATGCAACTACCCAGATCTACATATGGTCTGCATCATATAATGACCTGACCCCTGAGATGGTGCATAACTTCACAGTTATGCTTCTAGAGCCAATCCTAACACATTATTAATGCATATGTTGTTCAGAGCCAAAGACACTGGGGGTGCTGATGGTATGCAATAAGGAAGATTTATGTATTTTGAGAGAAAGGCCATTTAGGAGGAAATCACGGCCACACTGACTGCTTACTAAAGACAAATCCATATAAGGATATGATGTGAGGTCCATGGCAGATTTTAAGAACAGACATACAAGTAAGTTCACAAAGATTATAAGAATTTATTTTTTTTATATACAGAATATTCACACAGCATGCATATTTACAGCACAGTTTATTTACAAATGAAAGAAAAGCTTCACATAACATCCGAATAAACAACGCTAACATGAGCTGCAGGTTTGACTTATTCAAAAAGCTGCATTGAGTGTTACGGTTCACATTTACAGCTGATGGTTTGCCTCCATTAGCTGAAAACTGACTACAGAGGGCCTTTAACATTTGATATAAAACATCCAGCCTTTGGTGATTGTTACAGTGATACACGTATGCAATGGAGATAAATCAAACACATCACAGACCTCTTAGATATTCACTCCTACAATCACAAACACACAGCCAAGCAAGTAGCACATATTCATACACATAAACACAACAGGCCACGCACGCTACACACATGAGGTAGATATAACAGCCGACATTCAGACAGGGAAAGCATACAAGTAATATCTGACTTTACATCTTCCGTAGTTGAGACAACTACAGTGAAATGGATAATGACTCTATACACTTACTACACTTACTTTATTAGCAACACGTAAATTGTAATTCTATTAGCTGCTACTCGTGGGTCCTCAGTTTAAGTCTGTAATTAGACTGTACCCTACCTGTCGTATCCATTCATCATTATTTCGTTTCTGACCACAAGACAGTGGATCAAATATTATGTAGGTGGTGAACCTGTCTTGGCACAGTAGTAACACTGACATGGTAGAGTCATGATGGAGTGTGTGGTGCTGGTACAGGTGTATGAGGCACAGCGGAGTTGCTGGAGCTTTTACATGTCAGTGTCACTGCAGGGCCAAGAGTGGTCCACCATGGCGCGACCTGTGCTACAGTCTCTTTACACCTGGAGGTGTGGTCAGTGTAGGGTACACACTACAAGCCAAACGTTTGGAAGCAACATTCAAATTTTAAAAGTAAAGCTGAACATTAGGTTAAATTGGAAATGAGATTTTATTACGACAGTGGACAGTAAAAATATTCTGAGCAGACTATTTTTCTTCTAAACGCACAGTAACAGTATGTGCAGTACGCAGAGTTCACAAAAGTAGTTGTGCTGACTCTCCTCTAGACTTCACTTCAAGATCTCATCAGGGATTTTTTTCTTGTTTGTTTTTGTTTCATTTTTTTTTTTTATAGGCCACAGTTACAAGGCACTTTGATATCTATCAAAAATGCTTTGGTACACATTGCTGCTTTGCTTGATGGAATTTGTGGGGGAGATGAGTGCACACAGGGAACACATTCAAGGTAAACATTAATAAATAAAAACTGCTGGCAGCTTTCATAAAATGTGTGAGACCAGTCATCGTCTGGCTACTTATTTAGATAAGTATGAGATTGTATAGCTCTGGCTGTTGGTTGAAAGAGGTGACGTTTCTTGTTCAAAATCGATTTGATGGACTGAAGTACTGTCCCACACCATATCCTATTGACTGACACATGGTGTGTATTTTGTCAGTGTCTGTTGCATGGAAAAACACATCGAAAAGGAAAGAAAAGCACTTTTGATGGATACAAAAAAGGTCTTGTGAACACATGCCTTGAGAGTATAACACTCCGGACCAGTGGAATAATCTGGTACATCTTTGGTTAAATTAGATGATTTGATTTTTGTAAAAAAATCACTGCTTGCTGCTATATTTTGGCCAGTACACTAAAAGTTGTTGTTGTTGTTTTTTTTTTTTTTTACCTTATTTAAAGTGTCCAGACTGCCTTCAAAAGTTAACTGAAATTCAAACAATAAGTCAATAGAAAGTAAACCAGATTTTTATGATTTAAAAACTCACTATGTTAACTAATTTTAGAAGCGCAATTAACACCAAGTATTTAGACAGCGCTCAAAAGACACTTGAGATCCATGGACACTTTTTTATATATTGTAATGTAATTAGCAAAATGTATTTCTACTCTAGCAAATGAAGATGCTAATAAAAATCACTGGCCATTAAATACTTAAATGCCTCCATAAAAAAGTACAAACTGGCTGTTATAAAGAGCAACGCATGTACACATACATCCATGTTCACACACAGACACACAACAACCACACCATGCCATCCATGTTCAATGTTGAAACTGTAAAAAAAAAAAGTAAATCTAGGAGAGAAGTAATACTAAAATGGGGTGAATGGTTCATGGGCAAATAAAACTAATGTGCTTTTTATCGCTGAATAAAAATGAAACAGAAAAGCAAAACAGGGACATATCACCGACAGATAATCACAGCATTGAGAAAAGAAAAAAAAAACAAGCTTACACATATAATCATGGATTGTCAAAATGTCACATCACATAGAAACAGGCCCACAAAATTCACAGTATGCGATTAGAATTATAGCTTGGCTCTAGATCATACTTTTCAAAAATATAACTTTATACACAAATATATAGTCATACTCTGTTTCCTCTCTCTGAAGGCATCTATACAAGTTTACACTGCCTTAAAAGCTTTAAAATTGAATACATTCTATAGATCCTGCAGCAAGCGACACGAAATGGTTATGATGAGATACAAATCAACAGTCTGCGGTTTCACATCAGGACATCTACGCTGCATGCATTGTACAAAGCGAGCTAGGCCAACAAGTTCCCTTCTTTATGTAAAATAATACACATAACTCTACTCAACAATGCATGATCTGAAGTTAAGGCACTTTTAATATTTCAACATTCATGTACACTTTTGACGGTGGGATCGTTTTGGCTTTGCTTTGTATTCACACATACGAGAAATGTCTCATACAATAAGCAAAACACTCGAAGGCACGCGCCTCCTGAAGTTCTAAGTGCCCCAGTACTGAAAATGCAGCACGAAATTTACAACAAAAGTAAAGTAACGATGCAGACTTACTATTAGCCGGAATGTTAGTGTAAAATCTGAACACTGATGCATGAAAATCATCCAGCTTTCTGTGAATGTTTCTTTTTTTATGCATTTGCGAGGCACACTGGTTTCAACATAGGACATTTCAAAGAGACTTACATCTGGCCTATCCCTGCTCCGTATTCTTTTATCGCAGCTGTTGCTAATTTAGGTAAACTGAACTAAATGTTGATAAAAAAAACAAAAAAACCAAAAAAAGCTAAAGCACACAACTCATACTATAGCGGGTTAACGAAGGCTGCAACCCACACTAGCAGGTACAGAAGAATGTAATAGATTTGCTAGCCTGGTTATGCTAGCCATACGCAGTCATGTGCAAAACACCCACAGTCAAATGACATACGTATTTTGTTGATTTTCTCTGCAGGGAAAAATAGAAATATGGCATTTTTCTACAAGTTTTAGTGCACAGTTTCCATTCATTTGTGGATTTTAATGTGTCGTGAAAAAAAAAAAAAAACAACATAAAATACCAAATGTGCCATTACTTTTGCATAGGTCAAATATGTTTACATTTTTTTCCCAACATGTGGAACAGAAAATGTTTAGATCCAGGGTTTTTAGAAACAAAATGAATATACTCATTTGGCTGAATGGGGTCTGTAAAGCTTGTCTGACCCAGCAACAGTTGCTATGGAAGAATGCGGAGCATGGAAAGGTCTTGAGTTAAAGCTAGATCTTCTGTTATGGGTGTAAATAAGAAATGAATCTATTCAGTACGTAATGCAGCTAGCGGACAAATCTGGATAAATCTATAAAAATAAACCGCTTCTTGCACAAATGCTTTAACTTTGGATATAATGCCCAGATATGTTCACTCTTTACAGAGTCTTTTCAGTGATCCGATAGTGATGCATATCAAATGCTGCTTTTTTTTTTTTTTTGCCAGTAGCTTATAAAGCTTTAAAAGCAAAGTAGTAAGTTATTCTTAAATTACAGCTTTTGTAACTGTTTATTATCCAAGAGATTCTCTGCAATAATTAATGTGATCATTAATAATCATCTGTAAGTATGTTTCTGTCATTTTTTCTATATCTTGCTATACTGTCCAAGCCAAGTTGTTGAACGTGGCTGATGCACATTTACATCAATAAATAAATAGACTCTTAAATATTATCCTTATACTATCCTTATATTAGAAAATGATGTTGTATAAATGGTGTATAGCTTGAGAATAGCTTGATCTATCTATGGCAGGATAATAAAGGCGTTTAGGTTGTGACTACTTTCTATATGTTTGTAAATTCTTTATAGAAACTTTTACCAAAAATATATATATTTTATTTTACAATACATTTATGTATAAATGTTTTTATCTGATAAAACCAGAATGCCTCTTTTAAGACATTTACTCCAATCATTCTTGTCCTGGGTGCACTTCAAAGCTCCATTCAGAATCATTAGGCCACTTTTGGTACGGCGAAAGATACTTGACAATTACAACAAAAAGAAAAAAAAAAACAATGCTCTTTGCAGGCAAGTGTATAAAAGTGCAAAAGCATGAAACAGCTTTTGCCATCAGAGCACATTTGATAGCAAATCAACAGATCAAGTGCATTCATTCACCTCAAATGTGCATGGCATCATTTTCTTTTTTAATTCTGGACCGTGCTTGCCTTGAAACAAGGCAGACATGGTGCTAATTATAAAATGGCCACAATTTTGTGAGTGTGGAAGCAAAGCTTCGGCATTCTGAATTGCACCAGCATTGCGCAACCACGTGCAGCCTCGGCCTCAGACTAGCTGGCTGTTCTTCCAAATGCTTCCAGGCAGTAAGAATGATTGGGGTAAACAAGCTTTGTTATGTACAGATGTTTCCCATCCATATATGGTTAAAAACACAATTCTCTGTTGTAGTCTTTTTTTTTTCTCCCGTAAAGCAGCGTGTAAAAACTGGCTGGTTCCTCACCAACGAATCGTCTTTCATCTCTGATTTGTCTTCCAAATGCTTTGTTCCGGCATTCCTAGCTCTGTTAAAGACAGCTCAGTGATGCTGTTATACCTCCAAGCCAAAAGTAACTAACCAGTTACATGCCACTGTCTGCTACAAAATTCAGCCACTCGCTTTTAAAAAGCTTCTGTGACTGATTATATCAGTTAGAAAGAAGTATGATGTAAGAAAAACAGGGACAGAAGAGGTGTTGGGTTTGGAAAAGAAAACAAGGCCAATGATCACTGGTGAAAGATGTGTGGCCATGGGTGAAGGAGGTGTGACCACAGGTAAAGGATTGGTAAAGAAGGTCGGGATCTTTAGTCACAGGTAAAGGAAGAATGTCCAGAAGAAAAGAAGAAAAGAAAGCCACATGCGAAGGTCTGACCACAGGTAAAGGAGATGTGGACTAAAGGTGGTGCTATGCATTGCTGCTGCTGGAACAGGGCGTGCTCTGGGTGCTGCCAATGCTGTGGGCTGCACTGCTGTTCTCAGAGGCAGGTGGAGACTTTGGCACTTGCTGCCTGCTTGCTGAATCTCCTAAATAGCAAAAGAGAGAGAGAGAGAGAGAGAGAGAGAGAGAGAGAGAGAGAGAGAGAGAGAGAGAGAGAGAGAGAGAGAGA
>JBBIGA010143891.1:0-19702 GCA_037576975.1 Alestes dentex | reverse complement strand
ACATGAGCTGTCCCTCTGATATACTCATTCCTGATCCTATCCATCCTCGTCACTCCCAAAGAGAACCTCAACATCCTAAACTGTATGTATTTGAATGTATTGTCATTAAAGTACCTGTGGGTGTAAAGGTCTGGCATCCCAGGTATTTTGTCCATACAGTGTATTAGAGCCTGTAGGTAACACTTTTACTGGGACTCTTTCAGTAAAGAGTCCTGGCCCGGAGATGCTACTGTTTCTAAGAGCTGAATAGTGCTCGCTTGCCAATATACTGTAGGGGAAAGAAACTTATAACTGGATAATGTTTTAAAGGTTTTAACCCTTTTGTATTCATACTTACAATATTTTCAGAGTTTATGATAATGTAATAAAAAGTGAGATAAAAATTATAGCTCTTCATGTATTTTTAGTTGCTAGAAATCTCTGAGCTGCCCTGAGGGTCTCTAAAGATGTGCAGCATAGCTAAAAACCCTTTTATAGATAGCAGTATGTTTTACATGCTAATTAAGATGACTCAGCAAACTTGTTCGTGTGATGCTAATTGTTAGTCATTAGCTCCCATTACTTGTTGGTTGCATTAGCCTCACAGTTTCAGTGTAAAACCTCGTCTTAAGGAGCACATTTCGTCATCTGCATTTGGGTTAGGAGGACAACTGTGTAAATTTTCACCAATCTCTTCTTTCTCTGTATATGTTCTATACAGCTTTGGCTGCGTTCCCCGCTTTGTAATGTCTTTCTGATGAATGTGCTATGGGCTCTGCAGGAGTGGGGCTGGAAGTCAAACAAAACGTTGTACTGAAAGCTTCACTCTGGCCCTGTGCTTATGTAATAGAAGCGAATTTGTTTATGAGTTAATATAAAGCCAACATGATGGGGCTGGTCCTCCCCCTCAGAGCCGGTTCCCTCCTGGGATGGGTGAACTTTTCCCCCCGGTTCTGACGAGGCGCAGGAGTGCTCTGACAGCACAGGCTACGGCTAATCCTCCCCAAAAGGGTCAGTGCTCTCTGAGAGGATCCAAGTAGCGCTAATGCATTCATATGTTGCAATCTGGAAATAAAAAGATCACTCTTGCTTAGTCGTTGTTTGTTTTTTGCATTTTAGTGCCGTCCACTGAGGCAGACAGACATAAAATTGATTTAGTATTTGAATTACAATTAAGAATTACATTTAGCTTATGTCATATTGTGTTAAGCAGCTGGTGGCCTTGTGGTTAGGGAGTTGCCCCTGCAATTAGAAGATCGTGGTGTTGAATCCCAGGCCTGCCAGTGTCATCTCTGAGGTACCCTTGAGCACCGCACTGTCCGCACACTCTGCTCCCTGGGCACTGTGTTCCTGCCTGCCCACTGCTTCACTTGGTGAATGGGTTAAATACAGAAGAAGAATTTCCTGCTGTTCACACTGTGTGCTGTGGTGTGTTCACGTATGACGGAATGGTCACTTTACATTTACAAGCCACATACAGTATCCGAATATTTATTAAAAACTGATGTTAATGTCGTAGTTTGATGTTTAATGTCATTTTCTGTTGTATCATCTTCATCCCTTAATGTGGCGAAGACTACTTTGACAGAAAGGTGCCATTTACATGACATGCAAATCAGCCAGTCACAGACCTCTGTCTCGGTGTGTCATGTAGCGGCAAATAAGAAGAGTGGGCACTCCCAGGTGCGACCACAATGAAGTTCCTAAGAAGCTTCTGACCAAATTAGTAATTTTTGCTTCTGTTTGCAGTGAAAGTCCTATTCCTCGATAAAAAGAGCCAAACAGCTTCCTGATTCAGCTGCAAGTGGGAAAAATCCATTTTGGGACAGTTTTAAATATTTTGAGAATAAAAAATATGTAGATATGTATTTCTGCATACACTGTATGGACAAAACGTCAGGCACTGATGTTGGATGAGAATGCCTGCCTCGCAATCTCCGTTCCAGTTCATCCCGAAGGTGTTGGATGGGGTTGAGGTCAGGGCTTTGTGTGGCCAGTCAAGTTCTTTCTCACAAAACTCATCCAACCATGTCTTTATGAACCTTGCTTTGTGTACTGGATCACAGTCATGCTGGAATAGAAAAGGTTCTTCTGGCATGTAAAATGTCTTGATCTGCTGAAGCATTAATATAAAGCCTTTCACTGGAAGTAAGGGGACTAGCCCAACCCCTGAAAACAGATGTGTCCCAATACTTTTGTTCATGTAGTGTAAATCAAAATGTTGAGCAGAAACAGAAAATAAAAAAAAAAAACACCTGGAGGGACTTGAGAGCAGAAGTGGGCGTGGTGGGTGGCCCCGCCCCCCGCTGGAGGATCGGTATATAAACACTAAACTGCAGCTCTACAGCCCTAAGCAGCGGCGGAGCGGCTGAGAGGGGTCCTGTATTTATTTTTCTCTTTTCTCTTCGTTGAGTCGGAACGGTAGCGGGATGGTCCGGGGGTCTCTGGCCGGGCTGCTGCTGCTGTGCGCGGGCGGCGCGGTGCTGAGTCTGCCGCAGACCGGGAGGAGCCGGGACCAGCAGCAGATCGCCCTGGACGCAGCCTTCAAGGAGGCCAGCCAGTACTCTGGTAGGACCCTCACTCGGAGCACAGCCCACACTGGACTCTCTCACTCAGTCAGTCACACACTCACTAATGCTCTCACTCACTCACACTCTCCCTAATCCACTCACTCTCTCACTAATTCACTCACTCACACTCTTACTACTCCACTCACTTACTCACACTTTCAACCATTCACTCACTCACTCACACTCTCACTGGTCCACTCACTAATTCACTCACTCACTTTCTCACTCAAAGCCACGGAGGGATTTTATTTCAGATAAATTCAGTGATAACATTTGTACTTATGTCTTTTAGCTCTAAAATATAACATCAGGGAGAAAATAATAATTTAGTTTAAGTCCACAGCGTAAGCTCTTTATTTCAAAACACTGAGGATGAATTTCAGTCTGTAAAACCTCTCAATAATTAGGTATATGTAATCACAGTCTCTCCGGTTTGGAGGTATATGGAACCAGGCTTAGTACCACAAATAGCCACTTTACTCACCTCCGACTCCAGTGTGTGTTTATATGGAATGATGATAGTAAATAGTGGCAAATCTGAACTAAATCATCTTTTGGGATGTATCCCCTGCATGTATCCCTTCACCGTGAATGACTTTAGTTTAAGGACCAAAAGCTTCTCAAAGCTCTGGAAAAAAATGTCTCAGGCATCAGCCAGCCATTTAAAACCATTTCATGGAATAACTTTCTGTGAGGGAAGCCATCTGATTCCATTCACCACCAAACGGTTCTGACTCGAGAAGTTTTGCTAGAACAGAGCGTTTCACACCAAACCCACTCTGCATGATACCTGCTTGTACATTAAGCTTCAGTTTGACAAAAAATGTATTAAAATGCAGATTAGTCAGTACTGGTAGTACCATGTTTCCTTTTGCTTGGATATACTGTCAGTTTTAATAGATTCATCTGCACAGATGTCATGTCAATGTTAGGGACAGTGGGGGCATTTCCCCAACACTTTTTTGTTGAGGGACACTTTAACCCCAAAACTGCCAGATCCCTAACTGGTTTTTCAAATTTCAAAAAGTCAGTGAACATGGCCACAATCGCCCAAACCCACATCCTGCTAAACCGAAGAGACCAAACTTTTTGATTTAAATCCATAGGGTTGAGTTGGTTTTAGCTCCAGGACTGTCTTATTCTTCCTCACAGTAGATGCTGGTAGATGCTGGACGTGCTGAGAAGTTCCTCTGCAGTTCTTTAAGTTGTTCAGTACTTGAGGAGTTCGTGACCATCATCCTTTTTGACTCCTGTTAGCATTTTCTTGTTCAGGGGTTCTCTGAGTTACACCACAGATCCGTTCCTTCGACAGTGATGTAACCCGAATTTTGGTGTAAGTCGAAACACACCCTAGCCCGAGTCACTGATCGTAGCACAGATGTAAAATCATAAAAACACAACTAAGCCGAAGGAAAAGGGAAGCTCCCTCACTCATACGCCACGTTACTGCGTATTCTTCCACCGTTCGCAACCAAACTAGTTCACCCACGTAGTCCGTAAGTACGAGGCTAACGGTGTAAGCCGCTGTAAACTTGAGACGTCGTATGTCAAGACTATTGTAACTCTAGGACTCCCGGTGCTCTGGTCATTATTTCTGTGTGGTGTCAGGACTTTTCACGAATTTACTCACCTCTTGAGTGAGCAAGAATGAAACAATGGGGTTGCTGTTTTGCCTGCAGACAGCTGCACAGAGACTGGCCGGTTCTACAGTCTGAACGAGCAGTGGGAGAGACCCTACATGGGCAGCACTTTACTCTGCACCTGCAAGGGAGCAGCCGGAATCACATGCGAGTCGAAACCTGCAGGTGAGTGTTCCTGTGAATGATACACCGATAAAGAGCTGCAGAAAAATCAAGACGTCTGTATACAAGTCAGACCACTCATCAGTCAAATGAATGTGTTGTTGATGTTCAGAGTGAAAATATAAAGAAAGCATCCTATTTAATGTACTTAACTGTGCCATATGTTTTACACAGATCACACGTTGTGCTTTTCACTGTTTTCTAGTATGTTTGACAAATGAACGGTAATTGTATGGAAGTGTTTTTTGTGACTTCAGTTATATTGAGAAAAAGCAACCAACCATTTATGGGTGCTGGACGTTCCATTGAAAATAAAATGTACTTTAAAATGTAAAAATGTGACTGTTTTCATTATGTATTAAATTATCATAATCATGTAACTGTGTGTTTACTTTTAAATAATAAAGCAAAACAACAATACAAAATAAGAAAATAAGTTAACCAGCCTTATTGTCAAAAAAAAAAAAATATATATATATATTTATACAAACACCCACCACACACACACTTATGATTGATCAGTGATAAACTGAACGCTGTGGTTCTGTGGTTGTTCTTGCAGTTGAGGAGACCTGCTATGACAAAGTGAACATGAGGTCGTACCGCGTGGGCGAGACGTACGAGCGACCCAAGGACGGCATGATCTGGGACTGCACCTGTATCGGCTCTGGCAGGGGCAAAATCAGCTGCACCATCGCCAGTGAGTGAATCCCTCCTGTGAGCTGGTAGAACTGGAAATATATTCACACCGTTCTCTCCTCACCCCAGACATGGTCAGACAGTAGTTTTGCCATGGAACTTGGAGGCTAATATGGCTATCAGGTTTTTACATTACAGGTTACAGGTTTCTATTAGGTGTCAAATAGCATCGTGCAAACCACGTTCGTAAGGTGTAATAGACTCGCTTATGTGGTCGCTGAAACTGTGTGACTCACTGTTATCTGTAAATACAGACTGAAATACCTTCACGTTTACCTCACTTCGCTAGCCTACTTCAGTCCATGTTCATAGGTAAAAGTGTGTCCTACAGCACCAGAAACCACATGAGCAAGTCTATTATACCGAACAACATCCACACAGTTAATTCCTTAGTTTTAAGCTTCCAGTACTTTATACGTGCATTGGATTTGTTGCGCCGGTGCTAAAAACTAAAAACGCAAACTTCAGACTCTAGACTGATTGTCTGAATTCGAGGGTATTATTATTATTTAGCTGGCTTATGGTTTCTAAAAGAGTCTTTATTGTTTTAGACCGCTGCCACGAAGGAGGGCGCTCCTACAGGATTGGGGAGACGTGGACCCGCCCCCATGACACCGGGGACTACATGCTGGAGTGTGTGTGTCTGGGGAACGGCAAAGGGGAGTGGACCTGCAAGCCCGTTGGTAGGTGCTTTTTTGGAACCTGGGGCAATGGGGACAACTTGTGTCCACTGAGTGCGTGGCTGTAGAGGACAGTTCGGCAGTAGGGGTTCCAGGAAATCCAGGCCAATGGTTAAACTCACTGCAAATATTTAAAGGACAGTGGTCAATACCTGAGAATTTAGTCAGAGATTGTGTGTCAGCCTCCTCAAGGTGTCCCAAAGGGCTGCACTATAGAGAAAAAAGTACTAGTATTGTGATTATATGCCTGCATATTGAGATTGTGGCCCTACGGTTTATTAAAAATATGCTGACGAATCAATCACGACATGGTTAATGTGGGATCTGCATCTTGATTGATCATAGCACCCACAGGCATACATTGAACATCACAGACATACAGTTTTATGAAAATTTTAATTGCAAATTTTACAGCATAATTTGTATTTCTGCTTATCTATTTTAATATATTTGCTTATTAGAAAAAATAACACATTTATTATAACTTGGCCATACATTTTGCACAGTCCACACTCTTTATATAATCTCAGGAATCTGAAATATTATTTTAGCCTCATGTTTACGTTGTTTCTCGCAGCTGAACGTTGCTACGATTCTTCCCTGGGCTCCTCATATGTGGTCGGTCAGACTTGGGAGAAGCCTTACCAGGGCTGGATGATCGTGGACTGCACGTGTTTGGGAGAGGGCAACGGGCGCATCACCTGCACCTCCAGAAGTGAGTTACAGATCTGAGCTACACTCTTCTTTATTTGAATAGATTATAAGTAGATACCTTATCAGAAATTCACATGTACACAGTCGGAACCCCCAACACTAAATGTAGGGAAACGGTCAAGCGTGTTTGATGGCTAAAGTTCAGTTCTGTAGTTTTGTGCTGGAGCTTACAAGCATAGCGAAGCTAAATGTGTTTAAAAGCTATTTTAAAGGGGTGGTTGCTCATGATGTAGAAGATGGATGGGTGGATGGATGGTTGTAAATCATTTTTGGAAGTTAAGAATCTCAGCTGCTGCTTTAAAGAGGTGTGAACAGTTTTTACAAATGAGTGTCTCACGCTTACTATTTCACCCCTTCACACATCTCTCCTCAGCACCTAAAAACACAATAACAGTCATAACATTTCAAACAGAGAGAGGCAACAGTGTCCTAGTTTAGGGCCAGAGTATTTTTTAGTTGCAACTTGATTTCCATTCTAATGATGGAATGACCATTAGAGAGCCTGCAGAACAAGGCTTATGGCTGTTACTGCTGTTTATGGCTGTCCTTATTACTAAACTGATTAAAAAACAGTGGATGTATGTTCTTGATGAAGCGACTCAGAGATTTGTTTGCAATGTAACTGATTAACAGGATGTCCGCATTTCAGTATAAAATTATGTATAGCAGTCTGAACATTCTCCACAAGGTAAGCAGTTAGGACTCCAGACTATGTGTGTGACGTTAAAAGAGAGGAAACCCACACAAGCAGGATCACACAAATGCATACATTTTCATGTATATGAAGTCAGTTATTCAAATATTCTCTAGATTACTTAAACAGTAGTATAATTGGTAGGGACAGCGCTACTATGGTCTAACTAGTTGTTCTGCTGTGCTCCCACTCAGCCACCGTTGCTTGAGCCTCAACTGTCAGGCACGTCTTGGCTGATCAGTTACTTTTGAGATAAAGAAAAGAAACTGCACAAATGACATTTTTCAGACTACAGCTGTGAAAAGTTTGAATTTGGGCCAGAGGTCCTGAGGGTTTGACAGCTCGTTGTTAAACTCAGAAAACATCTGAAGCCCAGTTTTGGACAGCTGGAAGAAACTCTTTCAAGGGTTTATTTGGCTAGGCCAGTTTTTACTGGTATTCTCCAGTGGAAAGGGTGAGCTCACAAGGATCAGATCCCCTTTCTTGGAGGTACCGAACCATAAACTGGGCCATTTGGCCATTTTTGATTGCTCTCACACAAAGTCTTTACTCATCAGTTATTAAAAAAAAAAAACAGCTGTAAGTCATTAGTGATTTTTGTCAGATCTGTCAAACTTCTCCGACTTTAGCCAGAGTCTTCATATTACCATGTAAATAGTCTTCTGGGCGCACCCTCCGTACGTCATTGCCAGTGCGGCCTGGGAGGCCACGAGTCTCCCCTCAGCTTTGCTGGAGCAGGCAAGTGGAAAAAGACAGCAGGGCAGCTGAGACCACTAGAATTGCAAAGCGACACAAGGAAGGAAGTGAGAGTGAACAAACAGCATTAAGAACACTCTGAACTTTATAAGCTCCTCCAGCCAAACCCCATTTGGAAGGTGTGAAGGCCAATAACAGAAAGTCTCCTCACCTAAGTGTGATGGTGGCTAGGAAAGCAAATGGGGGTGAGGAACAATAGAGAAGCTCATGTTATGGAAAGCCACATCCCGTGCTTTGTTTTGAAGGAAACAATGGTTAGAGGAAGCAAAACAAGAAAAAAATGGAGAGTTTTGTGAGGAAGGACCACAGTATCCTTAATGGAAGCTTAACAATTAAAGAGAAAGTTTCTACACTAGTTCCTGATGTTAACTTTACGCCTACTTTCGTCTTTTATGTCCAGTTGGACTTGAATTCATAGCGTAGGACTGAATTTGCTGTATGCACAGATGTATTACAACAGTGTGAAAAAGAACACACATTTTGTTGATTTTCCATGTGATGAGTGCATACCGTGTAAAGGGAATGCAACAAGGACATCTTTGTTCAGTATTTTTAATGTGTATAACTTGGAAAAAAAAAACCCTAAAAATACGCTTAAACTTTTGCACAGACTGCATTTTAAAGTTAAATGTTTCCAGTGAGCCACATTTGCAGTGTGTTTCTTTTTTCCGCTTATAAAAAAAAACCTCTTGAAAAGGTGGCATTTTACACTTTACCATACTGTTTAAAGTTAAACATGTAATTACATAATTAGTAATAGTTACTCAGTCATGTAATTAGGTATTACATTTTATGATAATATTTACAGTCTGAATTCAATAATGTATGAACCAGATGTAAGACTGGATTAAAATAATGAATATAGAAAATAAAGTGTGGACTGTGGTGTGCTGGTGCCCCGCCCAGGGTAAGTTCCCTGCCCTGCACCTGTAGACACCGAGATAGGCTCCGGGTACCGGGACTATAGTGAGGATTAAGCGGTTACAGAATATGAGAGTGAATAGGGAAAAAAGTATGGAATGCGTATGTAATACTTAATTGTAGTAAACTTAGACGATTGAAGAGTGTTAATTCCTTTTTTCCCCTGTTTTTTCCAGACCGCTGTAACGACCAGGATAAAAGGAAGTCGTACCGCATTGGTGAGACCTGGACCAAGGTGGACTCACAGGGACACACACTGCAATGCCTGTGCACGGGGAACGGGCGTGGGGAGTGGAAGTGTGATAGACACACCTCTGCACACACTGCCCTGGGTGAGTTTCCACTCTATTCTGAATCTCCAGAAGCGCTCAGGAGGACACTAGAAAACCATCGGTGTTTAATTCAACATCTAAATTCATATTCAACGTTTGATCTGTATGTTCTTTGAGCTTGTCTGAGCACAAATCTGAAGAAGCGTTTTACACTGATCGAACCAAAAGGCTGTAACGTTACTTTTTTATTACTTTTTCATCCATTTAGCATTGTAATTATTGCCCTTAGCTCACAAGGCGACTGTTTTTAAAAAAACTTTATGAATATACATATGTGAAAATCTAAATTTGACTGTGAATAAAAGCAAACTCCGTAAGGTTCCATTAGATGTGTAACTGTACAAGGCTATTGATTATTTTATATTATTTTACATGATCAATCAAGTCGTATTTAAATGATTAATCAAGTAGTCATATATGCCCAGTTTATAACAGGAAGTATTTAATTTTATTCAAAATACATCAGACGTAAGTGCACTACTGAGATCCTGCTGGTGTGGGTTTCCTCACTTTCAGTGATGCACAGTGGAGAATCTCCATACTGTACACAGATTTATACTGACCTGCGGATTCAATGTTTATCATTCACATTACAAAGTAAACAGTAAGAGGATTCCCTGAGAGCAGAGGGAATACATTTTAATGAATTATTTTTGAGCAAGTAATCAATTTTAATTGTTTAGCCAGATTCACTGATTAAATGTAACTATACTAAATTTCAACATTTAGACCTCAGCTGCCCAAAGCAGGGCAAAGTTGGTTTATGAGGGTTTTTATACTGCCCCTTCCAGAAAGTTATTCTGACCTCACCAAATAAGAGAACAGGCATAATTTTGGACCGTTTAAAAAACGAAAATTCTTATTTTCCATATAGATTACATTTTTGAAACTTAGCTGTAATACATAATCCATTTTTATACACTGTTGTAAACCTGTCTTTCTTATTTATATAGTGTTTTGCCTTTTGGTCCTTGGCCCACCAGAAACAATACACTCTCTCCCTAAGACAAAAAGTTTAAGCGTCTTGCTGTAGTCTTCTCTTTATCTAATATTAAAATCTTTATAAATATCTTAAAGCATTCAGCATGCAATAGTGAAGAAAATGAGGAAAGGACAAATATCTTTCAGTGGGATCGTGGATTTTGTAAAATGTTCACTCATTCGAACAGGTTGCCATGGTATGCTAACAGAGTTTCCTGTCTGTGATCAGGTACCGGCACGGCCGTGGCTCGGGTCAGGCCTGTGACCCACCAGGTGGATGTCCTGAACCAGCTGGTGGAGGAGGAGGGCTCCTGTCGCACGGCTTCTGGAGTCATCTACTATAACGGGATGCGCTGGGTCCAGACGCAGGGCAGCCAACAGTTGATTTGCACCTGCATTAATGGAGGAATTGGCTGCGAAGAGTGGGGTGCGTCAGTAATAAATATAATTTATACAGCTTTTCGCTTTACACATGTAGTTTGAAGACTGATGTTTGCTTCTGTAGACTTGCCATGGGGCCAATATAGAGAACAAATAATAAAAACTAATGAGCATTATACTACCTGCACACCTGAATCACATTATGAACTCATAGACTTGCCTATAAGGTGTCTGACACTGTATTATTTGTTAGTTACATTATCTTTGTAACACAGTTGTGCTGCATCTTTGTCTGTGTGCACAGATGGTCAGTCTCAGGTTTATGGTGGGAACTCCAATGGCCAGCCTTGCGTGTTCCCCTTCGTGTATGGAGGAAAGACACATTACTCCTGTATCTCTGAAGGCCGCACAGATGGGCAACTCTGGTGCAGCACCACATCCGACTACGACTCCGACGGCCAGTACTCTTTCTGTACCGAGAAGAATCGTAAGTGCAGCCTTACATCTAATTACATCTAATCACAGCTCTAATTTAACGTTTGGTAAAATACAATGCACAGTGTTCCACTGACCCCAGGTGTGTTTGACCAGCCAAGACATGTTTGGAGTCCAAATCTACTTTCATTTAGAACTGGAGCTCCAGGGCTAACTGTGTAGACAAACACTAGAAGCCACTAGTCATTATCACTGTTTCTGAAAACCAGCTCCAAAACTTTTCTCAACACACTTAAACCACATGCAGCTCTTCATTAACCATGTCCATGAGTCTGCTTCACCTTCATGAGGAGTTGGGTGCAGTTTGAGAGGGTTGAGAGATGTTTGGGGGACTTCTAGTGTTGGGGATGTTAGTGTTCGGCTTATGGCTCCGGTTTTAAACTAAAGAAGGATGCCAATCTAAGGGAAAACTGAAGACTAATCCTTGATCGGTTTTGTTGAAACAAAACGAAAGGCTTTCAAGCCTTTCGTGTTTCTTCTACTGTAGATACTCTAGTGAAACATTTAGTGATGAATTCTATCATGAAGCTTCAGCTTCAGGCTTGACTCTTGTAAACCAGCCGAGCAAAGTGCTTACCTTTAGCAATAATGTGACACTTGGTTTAGTCTGGTACGCAGTTGAAAAGACTTACAAGGGTAAAAATTCCTTCCCAAAGTGGTTGTTTATCTCTGGGCCATTGCTTTCCCCAGTGGTGGTGTCAACCCGCGGCGGCAACTCCAATGGCGCCCTGTGCCAGTTCCCCTTCGTCTACAATGGACGCAACTACACCGACTGCACTGCCGACGGCCGCCGTGACGGCATGAAGTGGTGCGGCACCACCACCAACTATGATGAAGAGCAGCGTTTTGGTTTCTGCCCTATGGCTGGTGAGTACATTTGGGAGTTGTATGTTGAAATAGCTTTTTTCCAATGGCCAGTGAGCTTCAGAATCAGAAAACTTCATTGATCCCAGAGGAAATTGCTTATGTAATGACTGCAAAGGCACACAGAGTCACAGAGACAAGAACAATATAAAATATAAAGTCTAAATTAAATCTAAATTAAAAAATCTGTGGAAAAGAAAAAAATAGATAAAGGAAAAAAAAGAAAAGCAAAATGCATTAGTATGCATGAGTAGAGCCAGTTAGTAAAACCACCATAAAACTAAAGCAAACTTCAGACACTAAACAGGATAAACTAATATAAGGGTGAAAAGCTACACATTGCTATTGTTGGATGTTGACCAGAGCCCACATTGAAGACAGGAAATTTGCTTTAGGCTGTATTTATGTAACTATTTGGATCCCTACTCAGACTAACAGCCTTGCTAACTCGTCTCTAGCTCTGACTCATTTCTCATTCTGAACCTGCTCCAAGAAGTCTGGTTTTATGGACAGTAATGGCTTTTTAATGGAACCGGTCACTCATGTGTCCAGGCCGTTAAAGTTAAACCCTGCAGATGCTCTTAGGAGTAGGAATTAACGGCCATTATAAGAGTGGGAGTCTTATGAGCGCAGAACAGTGGGTCTTAATGAGCGGCTGAATAGTGGCTCCGTTGACCACGGTCACAGGGTCCGGCCTTAAGAAGCCTGTACTGGACTTGGCTGAGGTCCAGGGACTGAGTCTGGATGAGGTCCAGGCAGAATGAGTTTAACATGCAGCACACACTCACAGAGTGTTAATTTTTTCAGTATATACTCATACTGTCATACAATAACTGTCAAGAGTTTGCACACCCCTAGTGATGAATGACTTTTCTTGGAGTTGTGGAGAGTATCAGCGCTCTGACAGATATCCTGAGCATGTTTAGACCTACTTTACATTATATCAGGACTAATCAAACACATTACTGAGGACACACCTTCCATATACATATGTGTGTAAATACTGAATATATATACAAGGTCCCCAATGTGTAACGCCCTCCCTGAACACCTGAGGAGAACTCAATCCACTGTCTGCTCTACAAAAAGGACTTCAAACATTTCTTTGTAAAATAATATACTCTTAAAAAGGATTATAAATTCTTCTTAATTTAGTGTATCTATTCTTTACCTTTTATTTCTGGATAACTTCTGTAAAGTCACCTTGAGAGTCGTGAAAGGTGCTTAGAAATATATATATATATATATATATATATATATATATATATGTAAAACTACATTTTATTTATAATATACATTTTATTTATATATTTGTATATAGTGGAGACTCAGACCAGTGTTCCTTCGTTCTCTCTCCAGCTCATGAAGAAATCTGCACAGCCAATGATGTGATGTACCGCCTGGGGGACGAGTGGGACAAGCGCCATGACACTATGGGTCACATGATGCGCTGCAAGTGTTTGGGCAATGGCCGTGGCGAGTGGAGCTGCATCGCCTACTCTCAGCTCCGAGGTGTGTTTTGTTTTCTTCACATTTGGTGCACCCCAAACACTGTAATGTATATAAAAGACGCAGTACTGGAATACAGTCAATTAAAACGTTGGTGGCAGTTTTTTTTTCGGGCAAAAAAGACTGCATATTTTATTAACTACTGTTAGAATTTATTCTATCTGAAGGTAAAATGTATGCAGTTCATATTAGATCACACAAGATTGTGTAAGATTAGACTTTCCTTTCAAGGGAATCGTCAAATTCATGCAGTTATAATAGCTCCAGTACTGAACATTATGCAATGCCTTCTCCAACCCTAGACCAGTGCATCGTAGATGGCCTGACGTATGAGGTGAACCAGAACTTTGACAAGCGCCACGCTGAGGGGTACATGATGAACTGCACATGCTTCGGACAGGGCCGCGGGCGCTGGAAGTGTGACGCTGTTGGTAAGCCATATCGTCCTGCAGACTCTGGCCTCGGTTTCTCTTAATTGCAGTGTTCTTGTCTCCAGAGGATTGTTCATGGTATGCAAAAGTTCCCTACAGTTTTATAAACGACTTGCCCTTTTTCTTCAACTGTTCTAGTAGCAATGCTTCAGATTTCCTGGAATTCAGCTCAGTGGACTGAACGAACAATTGCTTTTGCCTTTTGACATTTGACGTTTGACTGAATGCTGCATAGGTCATGCCAGCTGAAAGCGAGTGGCCTTGCCTTTGACAGTAACACCTTTCTGCTTTCCAGTCCACTAAAAATCTCTTCAAAGGAAAACCAGACACTCTAAATAGCAGATGTTTCCTTAGCAGCGTGGCAGCTTGAAAGAGAAAGGACATATTGCACTTTGCTAACATAAATATTTCCTTTGCCTCAGATCAGTGCCAGGAACCAGAGTCCAAGGTGTTCTACCAGATTGGAGAAACGTGGGATAAGGTCATCCAAGGCATCCGCTACCGATGCTACTGCCATGGAAACGGCGAAATGGCCTGCGAGCCTTTGCAGTCCACAGGTATGTCATTTTCTATGCAGCTGACTTGAGTTGGATTGGTTTAAACAATATCCCTTTACTCCAAATAGAGTCCAAGGTTGCCTCTTTTGTTTTGCATTAATGAAGCTAGTGCAGCCTAGAAGTAATAGTGGCTAATCCCCCTTTCGTTACCATTCAGTGGATAGACTCTTTTACTACCTATTAGCCCACTAGTTTGCAGACCTAGTGCTGACAATCGGTGTTTCTATTTTATGGACTTATAATAGACCCCATTAGGCCTATCACAATTGTGACATATTTGCCTGTGCTGACCACAATTCAGAAAGATCAGAAATTATTAATCAAAACACTCTCTGAGTCTTTGCTTCTTGAGAACAACAGAATTCCTAACTTCGTGCTAGAGCGTGAAAGTGAGTACAGTTTGTTCATTTGAGCTGGAGCTGCTGTGAGATTGGAGCTACAGTACCAACAGCAAGTAAGACAGCTGACTAGATTGCTTTAGACTTGTACTTTAATGACAAGCTGAATGGATTCAATTGCTACTTCATGACTTGTTTTGTCAATGATGAAGTTGGTGTCCATTATTTATACATACTTTGCAGAATGTTTCTTTTCCTGAAAGTCATGTAACTTCATCACCATACTTCTTGACTTTCAGTGTGGAGCAATGCTGTTAGTGATCCAAAATGTTGGATTCACTCTACTTGGAATTTGGACCTTAGTCAACACTAACGTCAGCACTATCAATCGCTGTCCTGCTTTTCTGTGTCCCTCTAATCATTAATCAGTGTTTGTTTTCCCCCTAGTCCCAGAGATCCCCCCTTTTTTCATTTGCTTGAGTTTTGTTAGTTTTATTGCTTTATTTTTATTGTGCATTAATTTCCGGTTCCCGCTTTTTGACCACATGAGGCATTTGTCAACAGTATTTGCAAGAATGAGTGAGATACCTTCTGGGATTGCTCATCATTGGAAAATTAGATTTACTGTGTTACATTTAGGTCCTGTCATGATTGCTTAACTACATTCTTAATGAAAACGCTGTACATGGTTTGTTATTGTTTTTATTGTTTTGATCCCCTTATTACTCATTTCATCATCAAAATAATCTGTAGATTACTCAGTGACTAATATAATCTGTGACAACCAGAGCTCCCAAATAACCTCTGTCAATATGTAGCATGTCATACTGGCACTGATAGGACTGCTAGAGAAATTGCCGATTATGTTTGAGAAATTGAGAAATTGACGATTATGTTTAGAGAATATCGATATCACCTGTACCAGTGAGATTGTGTGTTTTCTTTAAAGGACAAGGACACTGTGAACATCTGCTTTTAGGTTAACTTATGTTTGCACCTAAAATAACCTGAAATAACCCAATTTAAGGGTATTGCTCTGGGACAATAAAGGGTGCTGTATGTTAGCCAGAAGTTTAGCAGGCCTTTTCAAACTGAGCTCATTTTTTAAATTGCTCCCAGCTGTGTCAGTTTCTTAGCAGGTGCGAAATATGCAGGACCGCCAGGGCATATGGCATTTAAGACATAAGGACATATGGTTTATTGTTATAGGTTTTTGTGTGGCACACATAAGCTTTACACAAAAGGACAATGGCACTGAAAGGCCAGTTATTTAATTGTTGCAAGAGCTCAGAAACAGCCACCAGGCCAGGGAAAAGTGACGCGGCCGTCCTGTCCCAGGCATAAATCTCACCAGACTGTTATGAATGCCACAGCTGGCTTTAGACTGTTAACCTGCTTTGTTGTTTTCTGTCTTGGGACGTTAATCCAGTCCACCTGTCTTAGACGTTACACAAGCCACAGTGGAAGTATGAGCACATATTTGTTAGTGAAAATCCAGCTAGCTGCGATTTGAATCCAGCAGAAATAAGAATGACAGTTTTACAATTTTATCATCAGTTCCAGTCCGTGTGATCATCACTGAGGCAGGAAACCAGCCCAACTCCCACCCCATCCAGTGGAATCCCCCTTCGACTGCTCACATCACTGAATACATCCTCAAGTGGAGAGTGGTATGTTTGAGCACTTTCTTATTGTGGGGTTCCTCAGGGTTCTACAGGCAGTCCATTGTAGTTTAGTCTTTTTTACAGCTTGCAGGTGAAGAGTGGCTGGACAGAGCAGTTATATGAGTTTTTTAACATCACTGTGTTAATTCAGATGTTTGCTAATAGAAATAACTGGGCTCGCTGTGTTATGTATAATAATAAAACACGATAAAAATAAGTCCACTGATTAGGCTTACTTATAAAGGACAGCAAACATTTAGCTGATGTTTGTTTAAAGGTACAAGTACAGGACGGAATGAAATTTCGCCATGTACAAACAACCTTGAACTTCACACCCAGGACCAGTTTCAGAGACAGGAGCCCGTTTGATATGCACAAAATTTGGTCGAAGGAAATTGCTTTGGGTTATTTCAAGTTTGTTTATTCATGCTGACAGTCTGACTTTGAAGTTTTGGAAGTGTCTCTCTTGCTTTCTTTAAAAGCCCTTAAAGCTCTCAGATCAGGAGCCAGTCCTTGGCACCCAGGCATGGTTGTGTTGGACATTGTAGACCATGCTGAGAAGCCATGAATGAATCGTAGAGAAATTCACAGTAAATTTGTGAAACAGTCACATGAACAGCCTCACACACTGAAAAATTTGCTACGTCCTCCTCATCCCTCAGGGGATTTGGATCTGACAGTATTGGAACCGACTGTGTTGGTTTTGACTGACTTTGCCTTTCTGAGTTGCCTGCTGTGCTTTCTCCCGGCCTAGAAAAACACACGTACGCCGTGGAAACAGGCCGTCATTCCAGGCCACATCAACTTCCACACCATTTCTGGGCTTAAGCCGGGTCTGACCTACGAAGGCCAGCTTGTTAGCATCCTTCGCAGCGGCCGCAGAGAGATCACCAGATTCGACTTCACTACGTCTTATGGCTCCTGTAAGTGATTTCTCATTTCTAATATATATATATTAATGAGACTTCAATTGGAAGTGTCTGATAGCTTCTGAGTCCTCCAGAACTAAATATGCTTGATAATGAATAAAGCCTTCTATCCTCCAGTGATACCCTCTGAGGGTGTGACTACCCAGCCCGCCCCGGTGGTGGACATCTCAGAGTCAGTCACTGAAATCACCTCCAGCAGCTTTGTTATCTCCTGGGTGTCTGCATCCGAAACCATTTCCGGTTTCAGAGTGGAGTATGAGCTCAATGAGGAGGGAGCCACACCCACTGTAATCAGTGAGTAAGAATTCTTTACCAACTAACAGCCCAGCGATCCTGTAAACACATACTAAATGTTCTCCCTCAAAGAAGAGTTATGAAACAATAGCATGTTACATGTTGTTTAGAACTCCCGCGCACGGCCACATCGGTCAACATCGAAAACCTCCTGCCCGGCCGCAGATACAACGTGCAGGTCTCTGAAATAGATTCAGAGGGAGGCCTCACCCCCATCCTGACCACCACACAGACTACTGGTGAGTACAGGTCCTTAAAGGGCCTCCTCAAGGTTCCCTTTAAAGCTAAGAGCAGATTATTAGCAATTATTTCAATGACAATGCTAACTGGTGGACATACAAAACTTTATATTAAGAAATTAAGGATAATAAAGTACTCTTATTGTTAAACACCTGTGTATTTCAGTAGCAGACACTTTAGTGAGATTGAATTACGCCTGTTTCAGCACTCCTGTGTCAGCATTAGAACTAACTGAATGTTTTTTCCTCTCTTCACAGCTCCTGATGCCCCTACTGACCACAGAGTGACTGGTGTTGATGAGACATCCATTGTGATCTCCTGGACCAAACCACAGGCTCCGATCACTGGTAGGAATAAGATGTAGTATGACTTAAATGCATTTAAAGGGCACACTCCAATCCCAGACAGTGAGCGGCCAGCCTGTGTTGAAGGGGGTTTATGGTGAATGTGTTTGTACGCAGGCTACCGTGTGGTCTCCACCCCCTCTGTGGAGGGCAGCAGCACTGAGCTCATTCTGCCTGAGACGGTGACCACAGTCACCCTGGTTGACCTCCTGCCCGGGTCGCAGTACAACGTCAGCATCTACGCTGTGGAGGACAACCTGGAGAGCGAGCCGGTGGTCCTGCAGGTCAGCACAACTGGAGAACCAAAGCCTGGTAAGACTAAATAAAAGGCAGATTGCCAGTAGCCCCTTCCCTGATTTTTGGCTTGCACATTGTGTTCTATTTATAATAAAATGTTGCATTTTATTTGGTTCAGCTGCTCCTGAAGGCATTTGCCTTTTCTCATAAGCCGCCTCTGGGGTTTTCATTCTGCAAGATTTACAGTTTAAGTTTAAGTCGCAAGTTCTCCCATGCAAAAGCGGCCCATGCACATTTACATAACAGGATGTGCACAGCAGCTGCATACCAGGAGAAATGTCAGGACAGAATGCCTCCATATTTCATAAAATGTATTATACCTATTAATAATATAAATATGAATATACATACTGTATTTATTCATAATATATTGTGTAATGAAGTTAAAGTGAATATGTAAAAAATATTTTGTAAAAAAGTATTTTGTATTTATTAATTGCAATTAATATTCAGAAGTATCCAGAATTCATTAGTATTTTGTTTTTATAAAATGAACACCCAGATTGAAGTTATAATAAAATTAAAACCCAGACTAATTATTTTATAAGAATGTTGTAGTTAAAACTTAATGTGAACTTCTATACTTTAACTTAATGTTATACTATATAATGAATATACAGATGTATTAATTATGTATTGGGTCATAAAGTTAACATCAAGAATTGAATTATTACCCATTTTACAAATGCCTCATATGGAAGCATCCCAGATGCTTTTGTTGAGTATGTAATATTTAAATCCACATTCTATAAGTCCGAAGGGCTGTGTGCTGTGCATTTGCAGCACTGGCCCTTTTCCTCTCAGACCGTATTTTAAGGAGAGGTGCAGTTTTCCTGCTACTCTCTTTCTGGGTGTTTTTCTCAGAGTGTGTTCCTCACTCACATGCGGAGGTGTGTGCCAGTTGTCTGCCTCGTTCAGGCAGACGTGTGATTTAGATGGTGTCTGTCGCCAGCACTGCCTTATAGGGACAAACTGGAAGTTTTGCTTTTTCTTCAAATCTAGCCAACTGGCGCCCTCACCTCTCTCACAGAGTTGTTTCTCTCTGTTTTTCTCTTGCTCTGTCCTTCTGAAAATATATCAGAAACCAGAACACTAACATTTCCCTGTTATTTTAGTTTATATCTGTGAAATACTTAAAAACAAATAAATATACACACACACACACACATATATATATATATGTGTGTGTGTGTGTGTGTGTGTGTATACATATATTAAATGCATATATATA
>JBBIGA010143882.1:0-19703 GCA_037576975.1 Alestes dentex | reverse complement strand
CATGGTCCTGGAGGAACGTTGTTTCGTTTTTACTATGTACTGTGTATATGGTAGAAATGACAATAAAAACTACTTGAACTTGAACTTGATTTGGCGCAAAAAAAGTTGGGGACCGCTGATCTATACATCCATCTAATAAATCCCAGAAAGGGGGTGGTTGGGGGATGTTATTGTACACACTTAAAAACAAAGGTTCTTTGGAGACATAGTAGAATCACTTGGGGCTCCTTAAAGTGAAGGTTCTCACAGAGGCTTCTATGATGCCAAGGCAGTACTAGGTTTTAAAGAAGCACACCACTCCCAGTCTGTAAACTCCATAACACTATCCATAACGTTCCGTCCTTCTTAGTCTCACGGCTCCAGTGCAAAAAGTAATGAAGCAAACTTGAGACACCACACGTGTTAGTAAAGGGCAAGGGGCGAAATTTTGTAGCGGAGAAATACTTCGTGTATGACTCCTTTTAAATATCATCCAGTACCACAAAACTGCAAGGATACATGTGGAAAATCTCCCAATAATGAATGTTGCTGAGGCCACCCAGTGCTGTTTGACGGTTTACACTTGTGGAAAGAGGCCAAGGAGGTGCACCTGGCCTGAAGGAGTTGAACTGAACTTCTAAATGTGCTGGATAAACCCTTAATGGCTGAAAGGGAGTGGGACGGCCTGAGGGAGCTGAACTGGGTAAATAAGTGGGATCCGGCCTATCAGGGTGAATAGGAGTGGAACGGCCCTGAGCCCAGGGTGGAAAAATTACCGCAATTAACAAGAGACTCACGTGGGGTAAATGGTGCACAACAGCGTGTGGAGAACATGACAGACTCTGAAAACATTTGCAGTGATTGACAGATGAAAGAGCATCCCGTAAGTGTGGTGTATTTTCCCTCCGAAGTTATCCGTTATCCGCTAAAACAAAAGCAGGCTGTTATTTCGTATGATTATTAGTATAAGTTCACTCAAACAAGTGGATTCTCCACCTCAAAGCCAGAACATCAAAATATACACTCAGAAGATGCATGTAGCTTCACTGGCGGTCGATAGTAAATAAAACGGCGATATTTGCGTTGGAGACGTCTGGTTCCTTTCATCACCGTCGTGAACAAACTCTCTACAATGAATCGTTGCACACCAGACCCACTCTGAGTCACTGAATTTTAGAGGAAATTTGAAAAATGGATGTGATTCACCTTTAAACATATATATAACTACAGCCTTCTGAGGGTTAAAGGCAGAAAGCAGGCCATGAGTCGTTGATCGTGGAGAAAAATATGCTGTCAAAAGTGAACGACAAAAGTAGAGAAAAACACATGGGCGGAATTAGTGCACCTCTGCAGGGGTCCAGGATGGGGCTGAGCGCTTCACAGCTGCACTGAATCAAGGCTCGCACAGCCAGTTCTTTCTCTCGCCATCTCTCTCTCTCTCTCTCTCTCTTAGATTGATGAGCATTTGCTGTAAAGTTCTCGGCACCAGTGGGGTGTCTACCACAAAGGAAGGAGGGATCAAACTCACTTTCCAGACTAGACCCTTTTAGCAAGTACTTTTTTAATGCATAGTGAGGCAACAGTTGTGGCAGCAAACTGCTTTGCACCACTCTACAGGCTCCAATCTGTATTCGTTTAGGAGTTCGTGTTTACAGTGTGGCCAGAATGAAGAATTATTACGGCTATAAAAAGCATGTTGAGATACCTTAACTGAATTAACAGCGGAGCAGCTAAGCACGGCCAGCAGCTAACCATCAGTCTTCTGGGCTAAACCCGGTCAGCTCGAAAGTTATGAGCGTCCGTAAACCAAAGAAGCGGATCTTAGCTCTGACAGTAAACACTGGATTTCAATTATTTATGCAAGTGCAGCAAACAGCTAACTGCACACCGTGATCGCCTCCTGAGGAGTCTAGCATCTAGGTCTGCAACAAGTATTTAATCATATTTATCGTCATTTCTTTTAAAGTGGAGTCCAAGATCTGAAGCCCCTATAGTGTGAGGAATTGTTTTGGGAGGGTGGGAAAGTCACTGACAGGGAAGAAACCACCAGAATCTTGTGACATTTCAAATAAATGTCAGCTGTTATCAATTTAAATTGAAAAATTAATGTAGCAATCGAGTAATCTAGCTATTAATTTCAATTTATCAAGCAGTTATACATGAGAAACTGCTGATTTTCTGATTTGAGTGAAAGTTAAAAAGTTGACATGAGTGCTAACAGCGCCCCCTTGTGGAGAATGTTCAGACCGATGAACATGACTTTATAAAGACCTTTATTGAACAAACTGCAAACAAATCAACTCCTCAAGAATGTAAATTTGAATCAACAATTTCTTTATCAATCAAGACGGGTATGATTATGATTTTACCGATACTGATATCAATATTGACACTGTTTATCAATACTCCTACTGATACCGCACTTCATAATTTGCTATAAAAAATAAAGACGTCACAGGATAATAAGATTTAACAGTTATTTTATTGTGACTTTTCTGGAGAAATAAGGAGCTAAATGTTTCCTGAGTTTCCTGCGTATATAATAAGGGCGGAGCATTCGCTACAAACAAATAGTGGTGATGTGCAGAGTGTCACTCCCGTCCACCACAATGATCAAATTTAGCATCAATCATTTGATAACGGCAGCAATGTTAAAATGCTTTTATGTTGCATAAATACTGCACCATCTGTGCAGGAGCTTATTATAATTTCGGTACTAAAGATTCAGGAACTGCTGCCCATTTAGCATCAGTTCTCTACACCCATCCCTAGCAAACACAGTGTAAAAAAGATTGTGTGATAGTAAAACCAAACGTTATATTAAACATGCAGTAGTCAGAATGGAAAAAAAAACAGCATAGACCTACCTGAGAACTGGACATGCCCCAGTATGATTGACAATTGTTGATCTCAAAAAATTCCAATTTAATACGGCCTTAAAATTATGAAGTAAAGTGATGAGAGATGATTAAGCAGTAAAACAGCAAAAAGCATATTTCGTCAAGTGGCATAATCACACATAATAACAGTGTTTTGAAAGGCTGCCACACCATGGCCCAGGGCCCAGGCAGGCAGCATGTATTGATTTTGTGCGTTCAGTTCACAGTAAGTGGTGCCTCAATGACTGCTGGCCTTTTCTGAAAAAATATTACTGTGACTCCAGTAGTTAGAAGATCACAGTCCTCAGGAGAAACAAACCAATTTTGGCATAAAACGAGTGTGCACAAATTTCACCGAGATCTATCGGATTCTTCTAGAAACTCACGTTTGGGTTATGTTATCTTATCAAAATCTCATCGAGATCATCAATATTAGTGGTGATAGCAATACCAATAGAAAATGTCAAGGAGATGACCGCCAGCGCAACAAATGGTAAACTGTCATCATACAGTAAAACTGCGTAAAGCTCCTCATTTGGAAGTCCCCCCAGTTTGTGTTGATGCTCGAGGTGTCGCACGTCACGCTGAACACGGTTTGGTGTTCCTATGTCACATAGAACCCCAAAAATATATTATAATAATAATAACTACTACCAGGGTTTTAAATGTCATCACTCGCAAATGCCGCTAAAGAACAAAAATGTCCAAATTTATTTTATTTTAGGGTTTAGAAACAAACAGAAAGTAACACATGATCTTTGAGAAACAGATCTGGTCTATTTGAGATCTGGGGCTATTCACGAATGAAAGAGCTGTAGTCTTGCCCCCACTGACATATCAAACACCGGAGGTGACTAGTTTTCTGACCAATCAACAATTTTTCTAAGGAGAATTAATCTAATAAAATCACTGTTTATGTGACCTCTGATGTGGTCTTGTGCTTTAGGAAAGTGGGCTTACTCATAAGGGCTCTGACAGCCTTATGGGTAAATGGGGGATTTTGGAGAAGGCCGTGAATAGTGAGAGTCAGGCTGGAAATATTCCGTGTCTCAAATAGAGGAACATTGCATAAGGAGCGCTCGAGGTAAAGAGCAGCAGTGGGAAGGATTGGCCTGTCAACAACATTTTTTTATGACAAATGGAGAAATGAGAGGAATGAGTGTGTTTGTGCATGTGTATGTGTGTGTGTGTGTGTGTGTGTGTGTGTGTGTATGTCTCTGTGTGTGTACATCTTATGTATTTGAAGGACCGGAGCCAGTATCAGCAGAAGCAGAGCACGTGGACCTGCAGGTTTGCGGTTCCACCAGCGCTTGGGTGAAATTCCCTGGCCTTCACACACTTTTCCTTCTTATAGGAAACCAGGCGAGGAGCAGGGAAAAGGGGTTTGAGTCACATCCTCAACCTGTTTAACCTACTACAACCTCCGCTTGAGGGGCCGCAGAAGGTACAGGTACAGGTCAAATATTTTCCAGTAGGCCGCAAATATTAACTTGTCGTTCCACTCAGGGAATTATCAAATTTACCTTAAACGTCCAATGTGCACTGCTGCATAGTACCACACACAACTGTGTGCAAAAGTCTGGACACCACTGGTCAAATTCCAAGTAATGTAATACAATTAAATGAAAATTTGTGATAATTAAACATCCTCTACAAAGAACCCGCTTATATATGGATTTTCCTGTAGATTTTAATTTCTATTTGTTTGACAAGATTAACATATTGAGAAAAAAAAAAACTTTAGCACCGACCAAAAAAAAAAAAAGAAATTCAATAAATACCGGCTTTTTCAGGATTTAAAGGTAGGTATTTTTGACAGTAACATTCATTAAAACCTAGATAAGTTTTCTTTTGGACCAGACAAAAAAATTCAATGTTTCACATTATAAAAGGCTTCATTGAAAACATACACATTAACACAAACTTTGTCTTTCCTTTTACATCAGAGTGCTGGTCGCTTGTGGTTTTGTTCCCCTTAATGCTCGGCGCTCTGAAGTGAACTAGAGCCCCCTCCACACACACAGCCCTGCAGCAGAGCTTCAGCAGGGAGTCAGCGAGGAACTGTTTTATCAGCTGTCTTTTTTATTTGGGAAAAATGAGAACTTCATAACTGTTACCGCTCGAGCAACACAGTTTTCCGCTCGAGGGATACATTTTTAGTGTCAAAAATCACACCTGCTTTTTTCATAAGTAAAAACACTGTAAGAGATACATTGTTATTGTTTCTTTAATTAAAGAGGAATAAAAATCTGTGAAATCTGTAGCCTTGACAGATCACCTCCTTTCCGAAATAAATAACCACAGCGTTAAGAATTCATGCCAGGAGACAAAGGAAGAAGACATCATCTTTCCTCCTCGGCTTTAAAGGGTTAAGCACTTTCTTACAGTGTTTGAACACCACAGATCCTGCTGATCTTTAGGAAATCCCTTGAGCGTGAGGGGTGGCATGTAGTGAACCAGTAGTGCTGCATTGCAGGGGCAGATCGAGACACGAGTGATGTATGGGTGTGCTAATTGCCCTACAGGTGTTTTTATGTGGTAACTATGTATCCAGGCACCCACCCAAAAACGAACAGTAGTGCACAACTTCAATCAAGACTTTACTACAGCTGTGGGCAAATCCATCAAGCTCTTTGTTGTGGAGCCGTTACAGAGATGAAATGCCAGTCATATGAGTCAGAAAGAACAAATAAACCTTAATGCTTGGGTAAGTTAATCACAAAAAGCTCAATTTCACCTCATTTACCAAGTGAGCCCAGGGATTAAAAGGCGCTGAGGAACAGCAGAGCCTCCAATAAGCACTGAATAACATTGACAAAGAAATCCGGAATGTTTATGAATGAATAATGCCAAGAATTATAAAGATGACATGAAAAGTTTTATGAAGTAATTGCCGTATTACTATCGACTGATAGTGACTGATTATTTACATTAAATTACACTGCTATACAGCATGAAACAGGCAGATGCCTAGTCATAAACACAATATATCCGTTGTTTTTATTTTTATTTTTATTTTACCATTGTTTAACCAGGAAAGGTCCCATTGAGATCGCAGATCTCTTTTACAAGGGAGTCCTGGCCAAGTGGCAACATCACAACCCAGACAGAAAAAACAACGATAAGCATAAAAAGCAATTAAATAAACAGAATAAAATAATCATTTAAAACAATTACAAGTTAGCAACTTCGTCTCCACGTCTTCGTCTTCGGAATAATTGTGAACTGAGTGCCTTGCAAATTATTCCAATCAGAAGGAGCACAATACTGGGACGCCATTTTCCCACTCTTTGTGCGCACACTGGGGACATTCAGAATATAAAAGCCATGTGATTGTAAACCTAAGGTCCATCTGATTCTGCTGAAGATGTGTGGATGATTTTGACGCATCTGATCTTGATTTTGTTTTTGTTTTTTACTTTGAACTAATTCATGGGATTCTTTTAAAAAAAAAAAAGCTTTTCTCTTTGTTTTAAACTGAGAAACGGGTGGCGACGAAGCCGATATGAGACACATGGCTCAAAAAAATCTGCAGCCTAGCGCAGACCGAGTAAATTTAAAAGTACATGATAAAACCAGGCTTCTGTCCAATACAGTTCTATAACTTGATGCTTTAAAACAGTGGAATCAATGCTTGTCATGTTACTTCAAGGTTCTTTATGTCAACACAAGGACATTCACTTAATAACACATCTTACACAGTATTGCGTTTCATTTCATAAACTGCTATGCACTGCTTTCTATTTACATTTTTTAATGCTTATTCATGTGCTATGAAGCTCTTGTGTATGAAGCCTTCAAATGAAGGCAAATATTCTTTCACTGTGTGTTCAAGACTCATTAAAGCCTGGGTGGTGGTAGCTCAGTGGTTAGGATACTTGCCTCTGGACCAAGAGGTCCTGGGTTTGAATCCTGCCCTCAGCTTACCACCACTGGGTTCCTGAGCAAGACCCTTAACCCCAAGTTGCTCCAGGGAGACTGTCCCCTGTAGTTAGGGAATGGAAGTCGCTTTGGATAAAAGCGTCTGATAAATGCCGTAAATGATTAAAGTTGCCAATACTGGAAATCAATGGTCACCACAATGTAAATACATCCCTCAAGCTTCTCGCATTACACAATCAACTTTTGTTACTGTGGAGCACTAAGGACTTTCATCATGATGATTACTGACTTCTAGTATTAGAAACATTAGCCTTGTAACTCCAGTTCTGAACTAAAGAACCAAAAATTAGACACAAAAAAATAGTGTAAATTAGAATTCTTTTTTTGCAGTGACAATACTGAATCTTCGCTGGACTGTTTTAGTCTAAATTTACACTTAAGCTTGGTCTGAAGAAACTGGTGATGGGTGAGTTCAAACAAAGGCAAGTGTTAAATTGTTTCTGCCTTGATTTCACCTCAGTATAGAGCAGCACTGGTCACAAATCTGGTGTGTGTGTGTGTGTGTGTGTGTGCGTGTGTGCCTGCGTGTGTGTGCGTGTGTGCCTGCGTGTGTGTGTGTGTGTGTGTGTGTGTGTGTGTGTGTGTGTATGTGTGCGTGCATGTGTGTGTGTCCTGAGAGAGGCGTTCAGGGTTTTCGTCAGGAGCCATGTGTGTTTTTTCATATAACAGAAAGTGTAAGTTGTGGAAACACAACGCTGGAATGTGTGCAGTGGAAAACTATATGTTCCTGTGTGTGTTTCAGTGTGTGCGGGGGTGTGAAACATTTAAGCACGAATGCGAAGGCAGTATGGCTCCAAACCAACTACTTTGTCACATCACGTTGCTGTAAAACAGTTAGATACACCGGCCGCCCAAATAATACCTGGTCACCAGCAGCCCTTTGATCAGAAACTGATCAGTGACGAACGGGGTAGAGAGGAGCCAATAAACTGTGCAGTCTGTAACAGTTTGCAGTACAGTGGAGCTGTAAGGTAGTTGTTTCTTATATAGTGGACACTGATAAAGTCTGGAAAGTCAGGATTGTCTCCAAGGTTACTAACAATAACACAGGAGGCCCAAAATAGATATGGGGGGATTAGGAAGCCCCTTGTGGCAGCAGCATGGACATTTTCCCCTTCACTCCTGCACTGATAGTGTTACTAAGAGCGAGGCCAGATACACAGGAGGAAAGGCAGTGAGGAGATGTGTGTGTGTGTGTGTGTGTGTGTGTGTGTGTTTGTGTGTGTGCGTGTGAATGTGAGAGCAACAGAGAGAGCTGAGGTGTCCTAAAACACTCTAGAAATACTCAGAACTGATCCCAAGAAAGAGCACATACTTAAAAGTCACCAAATGGTGTGAAGCAAGGAACATATTTTAAAGCGCATGTTTTGTTGTTGAAGCGCATGTTAACATAACATTTCGATTTTAATGCACCATTATCCTTTATCTGCTGCACATAACTTAAAAGGTGATGTGCAAAAGTTAGGGCACCCTTTCTGACACTCCACTAGCTTATTTGACACATTCATCCTTAAGATGTAGACAATTCCAGAGAGATGCGTTCTGTCAAACCTCTTATGGTGTTTCCGGCAAGTGCAACACCTGTCATTTACCGAAATTACATAAATGACATTGTCTTAAATGTCACAAAGAAACTAAAGTTAAAGACTCACAAAAGGAACTGTCTGAGGTACGCAACGCAGCGGGGTGTGTGTGTGTGTTGGCTGTGCTACTGAGCCCTTTAAGCAAGAATGTAACAGCAAGTTTGTCATGTCAAGTTGCTGTAACAGCTAACTAGCACTATGCTGAGTAATGGGGAGAGGTAGGACCACCCTTCCCACTGAGGGAGAGAGAGAGAGAGGGACAGACAGAAAAGAGACTCTTCACATCATGATTTCATAAGAGGCCACGGACGTCCACTACATGAGGTTCAAACTCACAACCTCCTGATAACAGAGCGCCTCTAGCCAGAAACAAGGTTTCTACCATCAACAATGCTGACGTCCCACAGTCAGTGAAGAAACTGAAGAAGAAAAGAGATTCAGTGTGACAACAAGACAATGATTCAAAACATACATGCCTGTTTTTGGGTTTCTCTTCCACTGACTGCCTTTTCTTCAGACTATTTGATCCTGAATTTCAGATTTTTCTTTTAAACAAGTGGATTGTTTTCGTTTAAAACCACAGACTTCCCTTTAATACCGACTATACAGTAGCTGATCTGCACACGAGGAGCATTTCCTTTTCAACAGTCGTTGACAAAAAGACATTTCAATTGTGCGATTTAGCTCGGGGCACAGTGTCGATTACAGATAATTTTTGAATTAATTGAATGCTTGGCTGGCATTTAAAAAGCTTTTCTCTTTCTTTTTTTACTGAGACACGGGTGGTGATGAAACCGAGACGAGACACATGGTTCAAAATGACATCTGCAGCCTGGCGCAGACCGAGGAAATTTAAAAGTACATGATAAAACTGATTGTAATATTAGTGCTTCGGATCATTTCGTCATGCGGGCAAGAAAACAAGTCAAATGTGAAATCAATCTTCACACTCCTTCAGCCCTTCTCAAAAGGACATTTGACGTCTTAGGGGTTTACCAGGTCAGCTGAGTTGCGACGCTCTGTAAAGTTTCTAAGAAAATCGCAGCATCAGCCGCTCATACGAGGACCATGAAGACAAGTCCATGTGCTGCTGAAGAGGAGGCTGGCTGCCTTGTACGCTGAGAGCTCACTGTTATTTGCCCTTGGTGCGGCAAGACAAAGCCAAAACATCCTGCAACGACTGGAATTTGGGGACGAGGACTGACGTTATTTAGGACGCATCTGGTGATCGTTATAAACCAAATATGAGCCACTGATTGTACAATGACAATAATGAAGCTGTCACAGCAGAACATAATCAATTCCATCGATGTATCTGTGTGTGTGTGTGTGTGCGTGTTTGTGTGTCAGTCATTTTATAATCCGAAAAGTGGGCCAGAGGGAAGCAACTGTAAAGAGCCGAACAGTACAGCTTCTATCAGAGGATGTGGCCAGCATGTACGCTTTATGTGTGTCGGGGAAACAAAAACAATTATGCTGAGCGATGGGGAGAGGGAGGACCACCCTACCCACCCAGAGAGAGAGAGAGAGAGAGAGGGCAGTTATGCGAAGTGATGGGGGAGAGGAAGGACCACCCTACCCACCCAAAGAAAGGCAATCCTGTGATGTACTGCCTAACTGAACAAGCTTAAAACCCAGATCCCACATTTTTATTGTCCCATTTTTTCCATTAATCACTTCTGTGTGTTTATGCACTAAAAACAGCCACATACAAGAAGTTACTGTACCTTTAAGACAAAAAAAAAATATGCAAATGATCTCTGCTCTGATTGGCTGCCTTATTCAAAGATGCTGAAACTCTCTTGTCAGCTTTGGTGTGACTTGAAGGAGCTATGCTGCTGCAGACTGAATGTAAATATATCATTGTTGTGATGACACAGAAACAGTTCATTGTTAATGTGAAGTTTCTGCAACTTTTAACAATGTTTACATACTGCATCTGCCTCCAATGTTCCAAAAAAGTGACGGAATTTCACTTTTTTTTATGTGATCTGGGCAAAAAAGCCTTCAGAACAAACATTAGTACCCTTATTCATGTACATTTACAGTTTACAGGGAAAAAAACTAGTGCCTTATTATAGCTGGCCTATTTGGCCGGCTTCCACTCCGATTTATTGATATTTTTTAGGCGGAACATTTTCAGTAATCGGAGTGACTCAATCAGCCTCTGAAGCCAAGACAGCGGAGGGAAGTGCGTGAAAGCACAATGGGCCCAACAGTCAAAGGCTGGCAGCTCTTAAACCTGACTCAAACTGTTTGGAGACGGAATAGGCCCGCTCTTTGTTCTCTGAGAGCATGCGAAACCTCCAGCGGTTCAGCGAGCGTCCAGATTTTCGGCCCATGTGTTGATTGGGAGTGTGGTTTATTAGCAAACTCCATTAGAGCACTTTCTCCATTCGTTCACTCTCACAAACGCCCCTCTCTGATTGCGAGTCACTCGTTCTACTGCGAACCAACAGAGGAACAAAACACCGAGCCACACACACAATAGTCAATGAAAACAAGGATGAGGTGTAACTTGCTACGTGCACACCCTTCATTTATGCTAAAGACGTGTCCTGACCACTTTTTGTCAAAAGATTATTTCATCTCCAAACACTTGCTTGAATAACCCCCCAAAGAAACAAATACATTCAGGAGAAATTCCTTATGACCATAAAGAAGAACAACCAAGACACAAATGAAAAACACCTCAAGAACATGAGGAGGAACCACTGAGAGGAGCCAAAAAAAAAAGGGTAATCTCATGATTGGAGTGACGTTTGTGATCCAGAACTGATCAGCACCTGATCTTGCTAATGCTCTCACGGCTGCACTCGAATGCTCACAAATGCTCAATGTTCCAGGCTTCTAAGAGGAGTACAGGCTATTGCTGTAGGAAAAGGGGGACAAACTTTCCAGTGCCATGTCCGTGTCACTGCCATTTAAGAATGGTCCACCACCCAGATAATATCTGATAAGTGGCGGTCCCATGGTGGTCCATTTCCGCTAATGGACAGGGCGGGAGGTGATAAATTGTGCAGCAACAGATGGCAGGCATTTCTGATAAATAGCAACTGAATGGAATTTAAACATCACTGACTGCACAGTCTGCATGGAGAACACAGACATCATCGCCAGGTAGCTGATAGACGACAGGTTCACGATGCACAAGATCAAAACTATAATCCGTGCCAAACCTGAGAGGGTTTGCGGTTACATCTGTTCACAGGGACAGAAATTATAAACAGGAGCTGGTATTTTTAAAGAGCCAATTAGGTTTCACACACTATTTAGCATCAAATAAAGTCAAGGCAAGAGTCAGGCTATATTTAACGTGAGAAACATATATTTAAATTTTATATATTTGTATATTTATACATATGTCTGTGCGTGCAAAAGTTTCAATAATCACATATTTTTGCTGATTTTACAATACACAATTAATGCATAATTACTATTTTTTGTTGAATCTAACATATCGGTAAGATAAATAACATAAAATGTTTCCTGTGCAAAAATGATGGCCCATTTTATAATGTATGTTTTTTTTTTCCCATTATGGTAAACTTCAGCAAATTATATACAGACATACATACATACACACACACACATACATGCATATGTATGAATGAACGTATGCATGCACATACACAAGAACACACACACACGTGAGGCGTGCATGTATGTACATATGTGTATAGATGACGTACAGAACACGCACTGAGTGAGTGGCATAATCTTGATTGGGTTCGGGGTTATGCTACACAAATATGCAACCCCGCCTCCCCCACTCCCTTTCCAGAGAAATATATATATATATACATTCAGGCAGCTGCTGATAAGATGGCAGCAGCCTCTCTATAGGCCCCCTGAGGGAAATGCATTGGAGGCAGAGTTTACATACAGGGCTTGGGTGAGGGCTAAAGGGGTCCGTCATCAGAACTCAGAAATGGGCGAAAGCCAGTACTATTTGGTGAAAGATCGCAGGAGAACGAGAAACATGATATGACGAGGGCTAATTAGACCAGAGGTCAGTGCTGGTTGACTTCAGCTCATTTGTGCCAAAACAGAACAAGCAAACAATACTACTACAGCATGAACGCAGCACAAAGGGGCAAATTCTTTCCATGTGTGGGTAAATAGATAATCTGTAATTATGACAATTAAAGGGTGGGAACAACCCACAAATGGTTGGGCAACATCTGCTCAGCCCCGACGGATTCATATTTGGTGTGATGCTGCGTCACTCAGCGGCGGGGCCTGCGTCAGCGCTCGGGTCGCAGGGCAGAACCGACACCTGCTGTTCAGACTGATGCGCTCCTAAATCAGTCTTAATTACTTCTCAGAGTCATAATTCAGCTTAATTCACACCACAGTGGGAGAAGCACATTCACTCAGCAAGTAAAAATCACTTTTTTTCTATTCATTTTGTAATTTTGCATTATGATATTTATACACCCCCCCACACACACACACACATATACATGTATCATAAACATATATATGTACAAATACATTTATGTACATATATGTGTGTGTGTGTATGTATACATACACACATATATGTATATGCACACAAACAAATATGTATACACATAAATACATTCATATTATTTGGTCTAATTAAATAGTATTTGTTCTCGTTTACATATTTTTATACTGTAAGTAATAGAAAATCTATAAAAGACCAGTTGCATGTATTATATACAGCTGTTTGCTCAATAGAAAAATCTAATAAAAACACAGTACCCTCAGAGGACACAGCACAGGCACCACAATGTCTTGGTATGCACTGAATGGCAAACCATATCATCAAACCCTCTAAAGCAGTTCAGTGTCCTCATAATTCATTGGCACTGCTGTGAATCTGTGGGCGCCCTGAGTTCGCAGGCGTGATATCATGAGAAGCATTAAGAGTGAGCTGAAATAAACTGACCTCATCGAATCAACAACAACTCTGTCCTCATAATGGAGTTTCTTTATTAGTTCTTGGCTCGGATCAGTTGGCTTGGAAGCTTTACATTGCCAGAGGTTCTGTAGAGTGATACTCTACCTCAGACCACTGACCCCAGATGTAGTTGAGACATGTTTGGAGGCCACATTTAGCTTGTTTAATTTAGAACAGGAACTGTAACACTAGAAGTCAGTTGTCATCAATATCTTTTCCATAAGTATGTCCCCAAACTTTCTCCGGACCTGCTCCAACGCCATCCAGCTCTTCATTACGGTGGAACAGACTTGTGGATGTGGTTTAGGACATGGTGTGATTTACTGTGAACTGTAAAAATGAACTAAACTTCAATGCCACAGGCTGCCATTTTAGGCAACACAATGGCTGTTGTTAAACTCTTATAAGTTTCCTCCATTTTTCTGACATCACAACCAATGATTTCAGATCAGTGCTCTAGCCCCTAAGGCGGATTGTGAAAACAGACCTTGTTATGTAAAAATGCTGTGCTTGTAAGGTAAGGTAACATAGGTTAGCTTATGGAAGAGGCTGATTTATGTATGTAAATGAAAGAAGATAGAGACCTCTTAGCGCTCCTGCTCCTGAGGCGAATCGTGAAAACAGACCCTGTTGTGTGAAAAGGCTGCGTTCGCGAATTACGGTAACCTACATTAGCTTAGCTAAAACTACAGAAGATGTTGGTTTATTTACGTTACTGAATGGCGGCCTTGCTGAAGATAGAGACCTCTCAGGCACTTCAGTCGCAAGGTCAAAATGCTGAGGCGACAACACGCAATGTCATGTCTGATACAGCCCGAACGGAGTGCTGTTGCTGAGTAACTGTCTGTCTGAAACACAAAACGCTGACGAGGAGTTCATTTGGGACACCCATTACGAGTGTGTACATCCTGTACAGGGAACACAAACAAGACACACATCCCAAACATGCCTCCTACAGAGCTTTGGAGATAAATATGAATGCTCTGTGGTAGTTTTCAGTTATAAATGTAGGTCCACATGGTGCAAAAGTTCATATTGTGACTACTGCGCTTTATTTCAAGTGTCATTATTAAAACAATTCCTTATCCAGCTTCTACAACAGTACGTAGTTAGTAGATAATTAGGCCTAGGAATGATAAATCATAATAATATGAATGAATAAAAACTGACAGTAGTTCTTAAAAACAGGTACCACAGCAGAGAAATGTCCAAGCCTGATGTTTTCGGTACTTAAAGCCTCAGTTCCTTTAAATGATAAGGCTCTACTTCTATGGACCTTGTGTTTTTCTGTCCTCATTTTAAAAACTTGCATTAATCTGTCAACTTTCAGCATTGCTTACTATCAGTCATGAAGCTTGAGTTTGAATTTTCTGTTCAATCTTATGGTGCTGTGCGGGCAGGAGAAGGTCACATGTACACAAATTTAAGATGAAGCAAAAAAGCTAACTTCAGCCTGGCATAAAGTAAGTAAAAAGCAGACTCTCCTTCTCTCCCACCTGTCAACAAATCACCCCTCCCTACAATTTAAGAACCCTAAGCCCACCCTCGCCCTGAATGTTTCAAGATCCCAACTACACCTATGTTTACTCTTCTATGAAATTGGGGGATTATTCATATTTTATTTTCTAAACATGCAAACACACCCATACGACACATTTGGAAACTTGGAAACGTTCTTTTGTTAGGTAAACATGTCTCTGAACTGATTTTCTCCATACTGTGCCACAGGGCTCTACACTTGGACCATTTTTATTTGCTGTCTGGGGGCTCTGTGAGCATGGAGTCTTTCAGATGACACACATTTATACACATCTGCAGACCAAAGGTACCAAAGCTTAAAACCAACCTATTAATTGGTTGAAGTCATTTTTACATATTTTATATGTTTTAGACTCATTTTTACTTAGCCCAAAGCAGCGATGATCAGTCCTGTGAGGGTTTTTCAGACAGCAGGTGACAAACCACCTACCACCCCACCTCCCCAGATAATGAGCAAGGTGTCAGTGAATGGCGAATGTCTGAAAAGCCTTTTGTTTACCTCAAATTGTAAAAGACATGCTGGAGCGTGTTCAGAGACGCCGCAGGCACTGGAAAGTGGAAGTAGGTTACACCTGTGCCATTTAGAGTTCATTTTTAAATCCTTTAACTGGTTTTTAAAGCTCTTTTAAAAGCTAAATTCCATCATAAACCTGCCTGAACAGCTGTTAACAATGGTACCGCTGCCCTGCTTTTATGCTTCACGGGTTTTTATGCTTCATGGGTTTGGAACGCACTGCCCCTTCATATTTATTAGGAATTCATATAGCAAGAGTTTATGGCTTAAAATCTGTTTTTACTTTAGCATATTATTAGCACCGATCATGTTCCATCACAACAAAATGGTAAACTAAAATGATGAAATAAAAGAACTAAAATGAGGTTTTAATAACTATTTATAACCTTTTTGTTTTATTTTACTGTACATTTCACATGATAAACATACTGAATTCATTTTATACTTTTCACTGTGTACTGAGTGTCTATGGTTGAAACAACACTAAAACTACTTGACTTGACTTTTAATTGATTTATTTCATTATTATTGCTACTTATTTTAGGCCTGTCATTATCAATTATATTAGCAATCAAATACGTTTTTTTTATTATTTTAATGATTAACTGAGTAACAGTTTAGATGACAACATACATTTAATTATATGCATGAAAAGAACTACTGACAAACATGCATTAGCGAATTCCGGATGCTGTGGGTTTCCTTCCTTTTAGTGATTCTGAAAAATGTGGTTTGAATGTTAACAGCTCCACCTAGGGGAGAGCGCTCAGACTGCTGAACAGGACTTCATAATGACTTACGGATTCTCTGTTGGCATTCAAACTACAAAGTAATCACTGAGCCTGTTTCAAGTGTGTACACTTATTTTATAAGTTGAATAACTGATTTAAATTACAAACTGACAGCCCTAATTTATGTAAATATTTATAACATGTTTTTTTCAATATTTCATTTATTTTTGCTGCATTTTTGTTTGACATGGTAATTTTGATCATTTTATTTTTATGTGTAAGTATGGATTGTTATTATTATTATTATTATTATTATTATTATTATTATTTACAGCACAACAGAGAAAATTCAGAGCGTGTAAATAGTAATAAAGTAATACCTCCACATTTTTGAGGATTTTAGGTGAATCTGGACATCCAGAGGTAATTCCTTTTCCACAGGTTAACTGTGATTACTAACACCTGAAAGTGGATGAATTTTGATTATTTCAGAGCAAAACAAGGCAGCGAAGTCACATGAAGTCACCGGCAGCTGTGTGTGTGTGTGTGTGTGTGTCTGTATGCAAGCAAAGGGGTCAGGAGAGATAAGGAGAGCATAGTGACTGCTCACATTCGACCCACTGTCCCAGTGATGTCTTCAAGGACAGGCCACAGCAGCCATCGCCTTTAATCCTGTTAGAGCTGATTAAGATGGTTAGAAGCACTCAAGCCTCTTTTGAACAGAGAGCAAATGATTTAACCACTAAACGCCCTTCCCTTCATAACAACACAGGGGAAGAGGAAAAGGTGCTGTACACCAGAGATACAGAAAATAAAATGACCACTCAGAGACCCTCTGAAGATTCAGGCTATCGTCCTGAGAGGAAGTCAGATGTTCTGGGTGGCTGGGAGAGAATGGCCACGGCCAGGTGGCTCCTACAGGCCACGGTGCTCCGCACCTGTTAGATGAGCCCGAGGCCAAGTTTAATAGAATAAAAGAAGGTTATCCTCGCTGTGCGTCTGCTGAGCTCCCGTGCCACTGGGTCACGCTGTCACCAGGCTTTTCTGTTTCTGTGACAGGTAGCTGTGCATTATTAAAGCAATCATTCTTTTACACACGGCCTCACCCAGAGACCTACAGGTTTCTACCACCTATCCATTTATTTCATACACTGAAGATTTTTATGCATGTCAAGAACTGCAAAGTTCTTGAGTGGACAACCATAAATGAAAATGTCAAATAAAACATGTTTACAGCATTGTAAGAATCTGTAACAGAGCATGTCTGACATCCTATTAACTGGTTGTGTGGTGATGTGTCAAATTTTAGACTGTCCTTCAACTTAAAATGCACTAGTCAACTGTTTTATCCCAGTGAGCTTGTTAAATATCTTATGATTGTCTGGTGATGCACATTATAATTATATTTGTAATTACATTTTCTGGCTGATGAAGGAACTCATCATGGTGAACGTACTGTAAATGCATTCATTAGAACAAAACATTTAGTTTGTTTTTTAGTAAATATTAAGTGAGAAACATGCAAATGTAGAAAATCTCAGTGTGTGGAAAAACATTTGACTGGTAGTGTATCAGATGAAAAAAAGCAATGAATGCTCCACCTCAATAAAAAACAAAAAACAAAAAAAACACCTAAAATACCACAGCATCGTTGGTAGTATTGCATAAAGTACAGCTAAGTAAAGCGGGTCATGTGATTACAGCAGTAGCCATATATGGCCTTTTGGTGACAAATGAGTAGCTAGCTGAGTTTACTAGCTATTACACTAGTTATTTTTACGAAGTCGGGTCCAGCTGCGGCCGTTAGCTAGATCTCTTACCGATCAGCATACCCCCAACACTGGGAGGGTGACACATGAAGACACATGAAGCTCCGCCACAACTTCTCAAACTGCCCTAAGGCAACGGACAATTCAACACACTTGGAGGAGAATGCTAACAGCTAATTAACTGCTAAATAGCACTGGCTAGCATCACCAGGATCACCCTACCCACCCAGAGAGAGAGAGGACAGTTATACTGAGTGATGGGGAGAGGGAGGACCACCCTACCCACCCAGAGAGAGAGAGAGAGAGAGGACAGTTATACTGAGTGATGGGGAGAGGGAGAATGGTGTTAGCAGGATGGCATTACTGTCCACCAGGTTCTCTGATTAACACTAATAAGCAACATGATGTTGAATTAACAAATATAAGACGAGGCCATTTGTGGCCCCTTGCTTCATTACTGTACTATATTTGCTGAGTTTGAAGTTGCTTAAATAGCCCATTGTCCAGTAGCAGTGACCGACAACCTCTCGGCAATCTGTCAGTTAATACAAATACAGGAGAGTGAGAGAGAGAGGGGAGCAAGAGAGAGGGATCTTTATTAGACAAGCTTAACTCCAGTGTTTATTCTTCTCTGAAAAGCACGTGAGGTCATGTGAAGATGCCATCTCAGGTGGCCACTCCAGGGACCTCCTGAAAACAAATCTGCTCGGTCCTTTCAAAGCCTTGTCAAATATACGATTCTCAAATAACCAACCTTAGCGCCTGTGGTAGTAAACTGCTTAAATCATTGATGCCGCTTTAAAGAAAACGTCGGAAAAATGGCAATCAAGAAACGCCGCCTTCTGCTCTTGCTAGCTAGTCTGTGCTCTGACCTCTGGGTGCTTGTTTTCTATTCCTTCTGTCGTAGCAATGCAGATAATGGTGATTTATGCTCTACTCCACTACAAAACACAATGTACTTAAATGTGCTTAACCCTACCTTAATTTACCCCTGAAAATACCAAACCCCTTCATTTGAATTAAATGGACGTTAATTTGTGAAACATACCCCTTAATTTTACCTTAAAATTAGATTTAAGGCACAAGTATGAAACCCCTTAATCTTAAATTCAAGCCGTTAATTCAAGAGGTTCTACTATTTAAGGGGCAAATTTGAAAAAGTAAAGGGAAAAAATCAGTAGTTTTACCCCTTAATCTGCCTTAATCTGTGCACTCTTTCCCTTAAGGTAATTAAGGTCATTTTAAAGGGTAAAATTAAGGCGTTTGGTTTCGTAGTGCTCCAAGTACTTTGAGCCATGCTATGCCTTTGTGCTAGCAATATGACAGCTGGAGGAAAGCCCTCCCCCTCCCAGGTTGGTAGCACCAAGCAAACCAATGAAACCTCAGCAGCGGTCAGAGCTGGCACAGAAAAACATTAATTCTCAGATAAAATCAAGCTAAAAACCAGATTCTGCCCAAAAAAAGGCATCAAGTTTGAGCATGTCCCCAACCCCAAAAATGGCTAGGACCAACCAGCGGGTCTAAGCTTCTATTTTGCACCCCTAAATCTTAAGAATAACTCAGTTTTCCCTGTAATTACTGAATAATAGGCCTCACCGTGTAATGAGCCTGGGAACTGAGGGATTAACTGAGCTCAGTGCTCTCACTGTGCAGTAAAACAGACATGGTGAGCAACTGTGCATTCGAAAAATAAGTCAAATAAAAGTAGAGAATGATCAGCAAGCTATATAGGAGCGAGTCTGGTTCAGTTTCAAGAGAGAGAGAGAGACAGAGAGAGAGAGAGAGAGAGAGAGCGAGAGAGAGAGAGAGAGAGAGAGAGAGAGAGAGAGAGAGAGAG